>JAQQSW010019352.1:0-11065 GCA_028646575.1 Pseudocheirus occidentalis | reverse complement strand
GGGGAGTGATGGAGGGAAGGGCAGGTTGGGGGGGGAGGGTTGCGGGAAGCACACACCTCAGTAAAGGAACAGGGGACATGGTAGAGAACAAAACAAGGGGGGAGTGCAGGACAGGAAGGAGGGACATACAATCAGCCTCTCACAATATGCCCACCATGGAGATGTCCTGCATAATTACACATGTACAGCCTGTATTGAATTGCTGCTCCTTCCAGTGGAAGTGGGTGACAAAGGAGGAATTGCAAGAATCTAGAATTTAAAGCTATACAATCAAATACAACTGCGAAATAAGACATACAGGGATGGGGGTAGGGAGACCCTCCCTGCCCTACTAGAAAGCTAGAGGGGTGTTGGAGGAGGACATAAAAGGGAACAGATTGTGGGAGGGGGTTTAAGGTGTTATCACTGTTTTGGGCTTGGGGGTAGGGGAAAGAAGGGGAGAAATTTTGTAACTCAAAACTGGAAATGAATGATGTAAAATTTAAAAATTAAAAAAAAATTAGGTGTAGCCTTTGTTCTAGTAATACCACTACTGTTTGTATGTCCCAAAGAGATCAAAGGAAAAGGATAGATAGATAGATAGATAGATAGATAGATAGATAGATAGATAGATAGATAATTTATTTTTTACTTATTCATTTTTTATATTTATATATTTCAGTCCTTTTAGTGGTAGCAAGGAATTGGGAAGTGGGGAAAGGCTTATCAATTAGAAAACAGTTGAATAAGTTGTGGGATATGATTTTGATGGATGGAGTATTATTGTGCTATAAGAAATGAAGAGGGGAATGGTTTCAGAAAAACCTGACAAGACCTATATGAAGTGATGCAAAATGAAATGAGAAGAGCCTGGAGATCATTGTGCACAGTAAATGAAATCTTATAATGATCATCAACTGTGAAAGACCTGGCTACTCTTTTCAATACAATGAGCCAAGACAAGTCCAAAGAACTCATGCTGAAAAAAAAAATTCTACCTACATCCAGAGAGAACTGATAATCTCTGAATACAAATTGAGGTATAATTTTCTCATTTTGCTTGCTTTTTTAAAAATGACATACAGAAATATTGTACATGATTTCACATATATAATTGATATCAGATTACTTACCTTCCCAGTAGGTGGGGGAGGGGTGGGAAGGAAGATAATTTGAAACTCAAAATTTAAAAAGAAAAGAATATTTAAAAGTAAATAATAAATTAAAATGTCAAAAAATAAAATAAATTAAAAAGAGATCCATAGGGAACAATACAAGTGCATTACTACACCACTAAAAGACATCTATGACCCTACAGCATCTAAGGCATGGATTGTCCCTCTATGTGTGGGCCCAGATGCTATGTATTGCCCACATGTTTAACCTATTCATTATCCCTGGTCGCAGATGTGTTTCTCAAGCAGGTGTTTTGTGTATGTTTACTCATCCCATTAAATCTATAGGTTTGTTTTTTAGAGAAAATGTGTCACATTTATGGAGGAAATTTTTTTGGCTATGTTTCTTACTATGGTATTTCATTAAATGCCTTTACTTTGAACCATTTGTGTCTTCTGGCCAACTATTTTTTTTTAAAAAAAACACATTGATAGGGCCTTATGTGCTAATATTTTAAGGAAAGCAAACTAACAGAGAATCTTGACCAGGAGGTATTTGTTTGCTAAGGAACCCCACCTTGTGAGTTGTGTGCAGGGAGGGTCATCGGGTACTAGCCCATAACTTTTTTCAGTCTTTTGATGGATATCAACTAATTTTTTTAAGTTAAGAAAATCATTATTTTTTGAATTAGCAAATAATATTTTCTCCCCATCCCCTCAATGGAGCAAACAAAAATATAAATGAAAGGAAAACTCAGGTAACACATGGGCATAGTCATGTCCAAAAATGTGACAGCTAATTTCCTTCCAGTTCTTTGAGGCTGCAAAAAAAATAGTACTGGAGATGTGTGTGAGTGAGTGAGTGAGTGTGTGTGTGTGTGTGTGTGTGTGTGTGAGTGTGTGTGTGTAGAGACAGAGACAGGGAAAGAACCTTTCTTTCTTTGACCTCCTTTCAACAACTGCAAATTCATGATACAAAATCTGTCAGGTTTTTGCTATTGCTTAACAATCCTTAATGCATTTTCCACAGTAACTGTTCAAATTTTTTTTCTTAGCTGCACTCACCACCAACCATACATTTACCCACTGTATTTTTGGCAGATGGTCTAGCCTCTTGCTTGACTGAAAAAGTTAAAGTGATCTGCTCTTAGGCCTCTCAGTACCTGGTTTCTGTTCCTCAAATATTCTCAGTGATCAGATCATGCTCTCTATATTTCTGCATTCCAGTTACAGAAAATCACATATTACCACTCTAAAGCTAATGACAACAATGGACTTTTAATAAGTAGATGTCATATAAATATATATATATATATATATATATATATATATGTATATTTACAAGGTTATAAACCAGGAGTGGGTATCCTGTAGCCTCAAGACTATGTGTGGCCTTCTAGGCATTAAAGGGCTACACTTGACGACCTAGAGGGCCACATGTGACCTTGAAGCCACAAGTTACCCATGCTTGGTATACACATACATATTTGTATATGCCAGTAATCCAATAGAACTCTGATCTCATCAGTGTGGACACCTCCAGATATGGCAATTATAACCCATATAGAAATGCCCATTTTGTGCAATTCCTACTTGTGTTCTATATATTTTCTGCCCAGTGTCGTAAGGGTCTTTCTCAAGGCTCTTTACATTGCTGGAATACCAGTGAAGTATAGAGGTACTCTATCTCTTTTCCCTGACCAATCCACCTTGTTTTCTAGTTGTGTATTTTTATCACAATGACACATTTCTTGTACTATTTTAAGGTGGTAATTTGTTGTACCCTCTTCATGTGCACCATGAGCCTCTCACTTGCCCTTTTGTTGACCTTCAAATTTTTTAGACATGGAAGTATTTGAGGATTCACAGCTATGCATTATCACTGGGAACATGGCATTTTCTTTTTTCCCCAATGGCCCTGTGTTTCAAGGAATAGTGTGGAGTTACCAAATACCCTGAACAATTTCTTAAAGGCAACTTAGCTTTCTCTCCTCTTTCTATTCAATTCTTTGTCCAGCTTATTGTCCAGGCAAAAGGTCTATCAAAGATATTTGTGCTTATATGTCAGTTCTACCAGTGGTCCATTAAACTACATATCAAACATTAAATTCATTTATTAGGTACCTGCTATGAGCCAGGTCCTGGGCTTATCCCTGGTGATACAAGGATAAAGATAAAACATTTCCTGTACTCAAGAGGCTTATATTCTGTTGAGGAAAATGACATGGACACATACAGAAGTATACAAAGTAAGTAGAAGGTTATTTCAAGAGGGAGGCATCAGCAGCTAAAAGGATCAGGAAAATCTGATGTGAGAGGTACTTAGAGTTAAGTTTTGGAGAAAGCTAGGGACTCTTAAGAGGCCAAGCTGACAGGGAAGTGCTTTCCAAGCATGGCAGCAAGCCTTTGCAAAGGTAGACAATGGAATGTCCTATATGAGGAATAGCCAGTTTGCATGAACTGAAGAGTGAGAGAAAGGGGATGACATGTAAAATAAGTCTGGAAGGTAGATTGGAACCTGTTTAGAAAGGGCTTTAAATGTCAGACGAAAGACACACTTTTTCATTCATTCATTCATGACATAATGCTAGAAGTAATGATTCAAATTTCCAGCAAACCCATAAAAGTCTATGTAACCCACAGTGTTTCAACTTTCATGGAAAAAAAGTTAGTCATCTAGCAAAATAGAAAAAAAATAGATTTCCTTACTACTATCATGAGCACTAATGCTTTAGAAAGACAGATTTAATTAAAAGATGAAGAGGAGGTAACTGGAGAGCTTTGTGAAGACTTTTCTCAGAAATTCCAAAGGCTTTATTAGGTGACTCTGCTTCTCTTATCTAATTTCACTTCAAACACTAAGGCTCTCCATTTCCTTAACACTAATGTCTACCAAGCACTATTATACCTAATAACCATAATCAAGCTCAAAAATGGAAGAGAAAGAACAGAAAACAGAGCAAGGGAGATAAGAGTGTAGGTTTTCTTTTGTTTTGTTTTGTTTTTTCCCTTCTTATATCCCCCTGAATTGGAAAAGAGAAAGAAATAAACAAAAAGGATGAAGATAAGCTCAGTGTGTATATGAGGGGTATGGGGGAAATTACATGACCTTTAAGCAGTGAAAGAGAAAAACCAGAGAGTATGACATTCCTGCAGTTCCCCTCAGAGTAAAGAAATCAGGTAATAAGGAAGAGATTTTGAATCCAGCAGGTCCCTGAGCTGCTCATCAGAGAGTCCCATTTTCCAGCAATAGAACAAATGGGTGGGAATGGGAAAGGAGGTCTCTTTCTCTTGTCTCTAATGTCATCTCTTTCTCCTGAGGGAGAAAGATAATTGGTGGGTTATTGACTTATATAATATATATGATTGACTTATTTTTCACCTCCCATCACATAACTGCCACTCCCATCAATCTATCACAGTGCCAGAACGACCCATAGCTAGGGTGATTTCCTAGGGTCTCCAGAAGATCTAATAAAATGAAATAAACTGTTATTTGAATAGTACTTTTCATTATTGGTGCAGCTTAGTTATCAGATGAACTTGGAACATAGAAATCAGAATCCAAAGTTAATCATGAATGTACACACTGTTTTTCTTCTTTCCCTCATTTCCATCTTCTGTACTCACCCTACTGCCTTCCAGGCATCTGATGCTGTCTTGCTACTTAAGGATTTGGCCAGAATAATCAACTGTGTGATAAGAAAGCTTCATGATTAGATGAGAATGAGACTGTAGTTAATGACTGGGTTAGTGAGCTTGATCAAAAGAACCCCAGTAAGCACATTCTAAATTAATGTGAGCATGTTCTGAGGTGGAAGATGGCATATTGCTATGGAGCTGCAAGGGAGACAAATGCTCCAGGCCTGGAGGAAATTGTGGGCACGCCTAAGCTTTGAAACTAGTTAGACTGAATTGTAGGTAGAAAGTTTATATTCTTTCAGATTAGAAATCAGAAGTTTTCTTTCACAGACATTTCTTAAAGTATCTACCTCACAGGCTTATTGTGAAAAATAATTTGTAAACACTAGAGATACGTGAGCTGCTGTCTATATTATTATTGTCAACAGTTGTGGTACTACAGTGTATTACAGTGTCCCAAAAATCACAGTGCAATTTTAAGCTTTAATAACTTCAAAGGTATAAATGCCACAAACTTACAAAAGATGTTATTTGAACATTTAATTTCATTTGTTGTACAGTTATTGAGTTTTTATGAATTTTGAATAATAAAATGCTCATTTTAACTTTAACAAGATAAGTTGTTGCATTGTGAGTGTGACACTTTCTGGATGACGCTTTCTCAGGACTATGGGTTAGTAGAACAGGTCCTCTTGCTTGGCTGCCTGGGTCATTTGATTGATCTCCATTGGACTTTTTCCTTGTGGGATCATCTCAAAACTCTTGTGTATGCGTCAAAATCTCATTCTTTGGATAATCTTGGAACAGCTAATATTGATACCTACCTCCCAGGCTGCTGTGTGTAGCAAATGAGAATAATTGTAAAGCACTTAGCACAGGGCTTGGCACACAGTAAGTACTACATAAAGGTAGCTTTTTTCATCTTAAGACTAAGATTAGAAAGGCAATACTTTCAGTCACTGATCAGAAGCTGATGAAATTCCTATAATGTTCAAAAATCAGCTAGAGGTATGGATGACACAAGATCATAGAGGAAGAACAAAATGTCCAGAATATCAGGGAAATAATGAAAAGAAATGCAATGGATGGTGGCCTAGCCATACTAGACCTAGAACTATAGAAGAAAGAAGAGAGGGAGGAAGGAAGGAAGGAAGACAGGAAGGAAGGAAGGAAGGAAGGAAGGAAGGAAGGAAGGAAGGAAGGAAGGAAGGAAGGAAGGAAGGAAGGAAGAAAGGAAGGAAGGAAGGAAGGAAGGAATATGAATAGATCCTCACTAAATTCTCTTCCCTATCACAATAGCCACTTCCATGTTTTAGAGCTGGGAAGGAAGGACTGGAAACGGGACATCTAATAAAAGCTAGTCACTAGAGATGTCAGTTTTTTTAAAGGAACATTTCCCAAATTGTCTCAAAAATGGATAGGTTAGTTATTTTTTGGTATTATTTCAACAATACAATAAATCAAGCCCTGATTTGTGGCTTGTGACTTTCCAAGGTATAGATGTTCTTGCTGAAAATTTAACAATTTACTCTCTAGCATATCAATGATCACCTAACCAACAATATGTTGAAAGAAGGATCGTGTAAATAGCAGAGTTGTTGATTTTTTTATAGAAATGGAAGGGTTTCTTATTTTAATATAAGACCAAAAATAACAAAAATGTTATTCTTAAGGGGCTTGGGCTTTTAAATGTATGCAGATTTCTCAGTCTTTTGCAAATTTTAAATCTATCAGATTTAGAAACCCTGTGGTATATTACTGTGAAGCAGATTTAGCACCCACCAATTACCTAGGAAGACAATCAGGTGGCCCAAATTTTACACCAGAAGTACACTATCTTTTATAAATGAACAGACAACAAGTCTCTGTATATTATAAAGACAAACCCCCAGATTTTCTTGAGAATTTAACAAGTGTCTGAGGACTAGAGTAACATCACAGACAAAACTGCTGCCTATAATAAAAACACTGACCTATGAAATTTTAAGAACAATGTTAGTGGGTGGCTAAGTGGTGCAGTGAATAGAACACCGGCCCTGGAGTCAGGAGGACCTGAGTTCAAATCTGGCCTCAGACACTTAAGACAAACACTAGCCATGTGACCTTGGGCAATTCACTTAACCCCAACTGCCCTCCAAAAAGCAAAAAAAAAAACTGATTCCAATTTATCTTTAGGGGCGGCTAGGTGGCACAGTGAATAGAGTACCGGCCTTGGAGTCAGGGGTCCCTGAGTTCAAATCTGGCCTCCGATACTTAACACACATACACACACACACACACACACACACACACACACACACACAAACCTAGCTGTGTGACGTTGGGCAAGTCACTTAACCCCAATTGCCCTCCAAAAAAAAAAGCAAAAAAAAAAAAAAAGAACAACGTTAGTAATAAATGCTGCCTTTCCAGATTTCCCTAATATTCAAATTACATGCAGTGAAATACTCTAAAAATATACCAGACTAGCAGAAAATCATGTACAAAACAGGGTTGAATGCCTATCATTCCTGGACTGCTTTCCCTACTGAGTATACATCTCATTTTTTTTATTTAATTTTTTAAAAATCATTCCTTTTATTCACCTGCACAACAACCCACCAAAAGACTAGTAAGGCAGTAACCTCTTCCAGGATGGTTTCCATCTGAATTTAATTTAATGTAAAATAAAAAAGATAATAATAATAATAGTTGACTTCTCTATAAAGCTTTGAGATTTATAATGTTTTGCATACATTATCTCATCTGATTGGGGTACAGAATATAAAACATGGAATAGTGTTAATGCACTCAGAAGCACTTCCTCTAGTCCAGTTTGGGTTGTTGTTTTTTAAAGCCTTTGGAGAATGTGCATAACCCCCAAGAGATGTAACTTTGTCTTTAACTCATTATTTGAAAACTTTTTTTTCCTATTTATTCACATAGTATGTGATAGTATCCAAATGATAAATTCTTTTAGTAATTCCCCCATAGATGCATTCCTCTAGAACCTAGTAATAAAACCTGTACCTTTGAAAAAACAATATAAAACATTTAAACTTCAATGACCTAGTATTCTCATCTAGCTATCTCCCACCATCAATGTTTCCATTGTCATTCAGCTGTTTCAGATAACCATTCTGGCTGGAGAGTTGCCTGCTAGCCATTAAGAGATTAGGGACTTTTTTTTCTCAGTCTACCACTGTGTTGATTCCCTGCTCTACTGTTACCATTTGTAAATCAGTGGAGCAAGAAATTAAAGACACACAAACAGTGCTGCCAGTGGAATACCAATAAGGATAAAGGTATAGCATGACTATTTTATATCTCACTCAATGATATTCTTCCCAACTAGCATCCTAAAGGCCTTGTCAGAAGCACAAGCAATGAATACCACATATCAGATAACACAAGCTTAATTTGTGACATGGCAAAAAATGACCCAATTTCATCACGCAAAAATGAAGTCTCTTCTCTAAAATCCTCACTTCCAGTGTTGCCATGCCTTTGAGATTTGAATTCTTGAGTCTGAGAAAGATCTTAGATTTCCATCTAACCCTAGCTATTCATAGACTATTTTTTCTCCTGGTTTTCTGGAAAGTGTAAATTGTCCTGCACAAACTGACAGCTGGTAATTAGTGAACAAAAGAAGGGGGTAGAGACTTGTTATTGAATATTATCATAACTGAGTGAGTTCAGCCTTTCTATTTGTATTAAATGAACTGAGCCTACTTGCCCTGACAGTTATTCAACCAGAGCCATTTTCTCAGTGGATGTTATCATCCAAACACTATTTTTAAAAGTCTAGGGGATTCTTTTTTAAAATACAGTTGTATTAATATCTTTTATTTTTGTGTTGTCTAGATTCCCCCATGCTCCTTCCTAGAGAGCCATGCAGTATAACAATTTTTTTTGTTTAAGAAAGAAAAAGTACAATGTAGAAAATCAGCAAAATCGATCAGTACATCAAAACAAATTCTGACATCATATGCAGTCTATAGTTTCTCCCATGGGCTCCCCATATTTTCAAAGGATTTGGAAAATGTGCTTTTCTATGTCTCTTCTTTGAAGTACAAGTGATTTGTTGTAATTTTACAACATTCATTTTTGTTGTTTTGTAGTTGTTCTTTCTCTTTGTATTGTTGCAGCCATTAAGTATGTTCTTTTCTAGACTCTGCTTACTTCACTTTGTATCAGTTTAGTAAGTCTTTTCGTACTTTTCTGTATCCCTCAGTTATTATTTCTCATACCACAGTAATAGTTCACCATTCATCTACCACACTTTGTGTTAATTGATTAGCATCTACTTTATTTTCAGTTCTTTACAACCACAAAAAGCAATTTGCAAATTTCTTTGTAAAATCCACAGGGAATTTGCAAAAGGTTGAATAATAATAGTTAGCAGTAATGGCCACTCCTAAGCACTCCCCTAAGGATCTGCTCTCACTTTCACCTTTCCCACCTTCTATACTGTTGACAATCCAGATATGACCTCTTCCTATCTGATATGATTTGAAGGGTTCCTCTGCCCCCAAAAGATTTCTCCTCTGACCTGCTAAGAGACTGCATTATTTAGTGGAACAAACAAACACTGGACCTGTAATCAGGAGAGTTCACTAGGTTTGAGTCTTGCCTTAGGTACTTACTATCTGTGTGACCTAAGGCAAATCACATAACATCTCTGATACTCAGTTTCCTCATCTGTAAAATGGGAATAATAATGCTGGTACAACCTATCCCCACAGACCCATAGCAAGAAAGCAGCAGCAGTTCTCAAAGGAATGCCCCTGCCTTGAGTTTCCACTGGGTATGCTTCAAATTGTATGGGACTTAACACTTGTAATCACATATGTTTGTATGAGTCTCTCATACTGTTCTGTGAATATGGAATTCCTCATCCTAGAGACTGGTTCCTCAAGAAAATAAAAAGAGAATCATTGCTCTGGAAAGTTGGTAATACTTTCCTCACTACATCCTTCCAAAGACTGTTAGTAAAATACAAGTAGTAAAATACAAGTTAGTAAAATACAAGGTTCTCTTGGAAAGGTTGAAGCATTAACCTATACAGGTAGTAACATAGCAGAAATATCATTGTTCCACAGAGAAGGCCTCTAGGGAAGTTCAAAAAGAAAAAGATTTCAAGAAAGTTGCAGGACCGATAATGAAGGGGGCAGAGCCAAGATGGCGGTGTAGAAGCAGCAAAGCAGAGCAGCTCCCACACAAACACGCTAAAAACTCATAAAATGGGACTCTAAACAAATTTTCAAGTTCCAAAACTCTCCAAAACACAGAAAGCACATCTGTTGCTACACTCAGCTCAGCAGGTGGGGCTTTTTGACCCGGCTGGGTCAGGCCCCAGGGTATCGGGCAGGGAGCTGCGTCTAGAGGAGAGCAGATCAGCTGCACTGGAGGCACAGTTACCACATTTATCAGGCCAGAAGGAAAAAAAAGGCTAAGAGAAAGGTCAGTGGATTTTGCTAACTCGGGAGGAGAAGAGCGGGTCTGGCCAAACTGCTCCCAGAACAAGGAAGCAGTGGGAGGCGGCTGTAGCAGCAGGAATGGCTGAAAGCGGCAGCAGGCTCCACTGAGCTGCTTCAGAGCCCTTGGCCTGCAGATAACAGGGGGGCTGAGGTGATTGATCAGGGCCAAGGGCTCTTGCGTTGAGCGACCTGGATCTGGATCGTGGTCTTGAGTGGTGGTCCTGGGGTGTGATTTCAGTGAGCCAAAGCCTGGGGGGGGTGCTGCAGCATCCCACTAATAGCTCCAGCAGCTGTGAAGGCCCTAGAGAGTTGGGACAGAGCTTTTCCCCTCCAGGAAGCAGAATTCCACA
Source organism: Pseudocheirus occidentalis (assembly GCA_028646575.1). NCBI lineage: Eukaryota > Metazoa > Chordata > Mammalia > Diprotodontia > Pseudocheiridae > Pseudocheirus > Pseudocheirus occidentalis. Next base: position 520 of record JAQQSW010019352.1, on the reverse strand, counting down.
GAGCTAAAAAACCAAGCAGTTAATAGACTGGCCAACATGAGAAAAAGGAGGCAAAGTAAGATTACCAATACAACTCTAGAATCCTTTTTTTGTAGACAAAAAAGACCTAAGCTTGGAGCGGGAGGAAGACAACTCAGTCAGAACTCCCTCACCAAATGCTTCCAAGACACTGGAAGAATGCCTACTAGCTATACATCAACTGAAAAAGGACTTTGAAAACCAAATAAGAGAAGTGGAGGAAAAATTGGAAAGAGAAATGAGAATGATGCGAGAAAGTCATGAAAAGAGAGTCAACAAACTGACTGAAGAAAACAATACCTTACAGAGCAAATTATCTCACATGGCAAAGGAGGCCCAGAAAGCCAATGAAGAGAAGAATGCCTTAAAAAGTTGAATTTGCCAGATGGAGAAAGAGTCTCAAAAGCATTCTGAAGAGAATAACTCCTTCAGAATTAGAGTGGAGCAAGTGGAAGACAATGACTTTATGAGAAACCAAGATACTATTAAACTGCTGCAAAAA
>JAQQSW010019351.1:0-11065 GCA_028646575.1 Pseudocheirus occidentalis | reverse complement strand
GCCTCTTTTGCCATTTGATTTAATCTATTTTTTAAAGTGTTGTTTTCTTCAGTCAGGTTGTTGACTCTCTTTTCATGGTTTTCTCACATCATTCTCATTTCCCTTCCCAATTTTTCCTCCACCTCTCTTATTTGTTTTTCAAAGTCCTTTTGTAGATCATCTATAGCTACTAGGCATTCTTCAAATGTCTTGGAAGCATTTGGTGTGGGACTTCTGACTGTGTTGTCTTCGTCCTGTTCCATGCTTTGATCCTTTTTGTCCACAAAAAAGGATTCTAGAGTTTTATTGCAGTTATTAGTTTGCTTCCTTTTCCTCATGTTGGCCAGTCAATTAATTGGTTGTTTTGTTTTGTTTTTTTTTTAGCTTTGTGAAACTCTGCTTCCAGGGGGGAAAGCTCTGTTCCAAATTGCTGGGGTTTTCCCAGCTTCCGGAGCTATTAGGGGGTGTTGCAGCCTCCCCTAGCTTTGGCTTCCTGAAAGCACTCCCCACGACCACCACCCAACACCACGATCTGGATGCAGGCCACTCAACACAAGGGCAATTGGCCCTGATCAATCCACTCAGCCCCCCTGTGGAATCCACAGGCCAGGGGCTCTGAAGCAGCCCAGTGGGGGCATCTACTGTTTACAGCAGTTTCTGCCCTTCCCCCACTGCTTCCTTGCCCCGTGGGTAGATTATCTGAACTGCTTTTCCTCCCCCAAATTTAGCTTGAAAGCTTTACTCACTTTCACAGACCTTTAATCCTGGCTTATGCAGATTGCTCCAGGTGCCTTAGATCTTCTCTGAAGTAGACTCATGCTATGGCTTTGGGAGGCTCGGCTCCTCCCGGCCACTCGGGAGCCTGGCCACATGATGGTTTAAGGCTGGGCTGGTCTCAGCTCCCGGCCTGGGATGAGCCCCTCCTGCCAGCTGCCTTTCTCTAATCCATATTTTTCACACCTTTCTTTAATCCCTATTTTTCACACCTTGGTAGATGTGGAGTTGCTGGAGGCTGTAGCTCTTCTCTATTGTAGACTGGCTGCGGCTGGGCTTGGCTCATTCCTACCACCCCGGGACCTAGCCTGGCCGTGGTTTTGCCTGGGCTTGGGTCCTGACACAATGATCCCCTGCTGCCAAGCTGCCTTCCGCAAGAGATGTGTTTGCTATATTTTTGGAGTTTGAGAGTCCTAGAATTTGTCCAGCGTCATATTTTTATGGGTGTTTAGGGTGGCTGCTTGGGAGCTGTGGGACACTGCTGCTTCTACGCCCTCAATTCAGCTTTTTTTTGGTGAATTTATGTTTATCTTTCTCATTTTGTTTTTTTTTTGTGCTTCTTATGTCAAGCTGTTGACTCTTTCCTCATGATTTGCTTACATTACTCTCATTTCTTTTCCCAATTTTTCTTCTACCTCTCTTAGTTGATTTTTAAAATACTTTTTGAGCTCTTCCAGGAATTCTTTTTAGACCTGACACTAATTCAGTTTAAGGCTTCACATATAGACAGTTTGACATTGTTGTCCTCTTCCAAGTTTGTGCCTTGAACCGTCCTGTCACCATAGTAACTTTCTTTTTTTGTTTGTTTTGGAGGGCAGTTGGGGTTAAGTTACTTGCCCAAGGTCACACAGCTAGTTTTTGTGTTAAGTATGTGAGGCCAGATTGAACCCAGGTCCTCCTGACTCCAGGGTTGGTACTGTATTCACTGCGCCACCTAGCCACCCCTATAGTAACTTTCTACGTTTGTTATTGTTTTGATCTTGGTTTGATTTTGCTCATTTTTCCAACTATTTTGTGACTTTTTACTTTACGGTGGAGTTGAGCTTTGCTCATGGATTAGAGAGAGCATTGTCTCAAGTTTCTTGTGCCAGGTTTCAGGGCCTAGCTGCTGGATTGCACTGGGAGTGAGATTTCACTGTTGGTTTACTCTAGGGGCAGGGCCTTGCTAATGTTCATAGGAGCTCAGGCTTAGTTGCTGACTTGTGCTGGCTATTGGTTTGTACTTTGTTGAAACCTCTGGCTTGCAGGAGAGGGGGGCCTCATTGCTGGCTTCCTAGGGCACTACCTTGAGCAGACTATACTCTCCTCCTACCCCAATGACCCTGCAACCCTCCTGGGCTTGAAAGCTGCTTTGCTGTTCCAAAATTGGTTTTTGAAGTGTTAATCTGAAGTTGTTTAGAGTAAACTTGTTGGTCATCTTGGCTCAAGAAGTATTGTTTTACAATTCCAAAGGACTCATGTTAGAAAGTGTCATCCACATCCAGAGAAAGAACTACAAAGTCTGAATATAATACAAAGTAGACTATATTGTTTTGTTTCTTTTCTCATGGTTTCTCCCATTTGTTATAATTCTTCTACACCATGACTGATGTGAAAAGTATGTTTAATAGGAATGGATATGTAAAGCCTTTATCAAATTGGATGCCATTTTGGGGAGGGAGGTGGAGACAATTTAAAACTTAAGGAAGTGAATGTTGCAAACTAAAAATGATTAATTTTTTTTTAAGTATTGTTTTATTATTTCATGATTCTTCATGTAATGATTAGCTTCTGTTTGGCGAATTCTAATTTTCAAGTTGTTTTTTTCAATAAGGTTTTATTTACCAGTCTGTTAATTCTCATTTCATACCTTCCATAGTTCTCACTTCTTTTCTCCTGTTTTCCTCTACTGCCCTCATTTTTTTAAAATTTGTTTTGCTTTTTTTTTTTTTTTCATATCTTCAACCTTGCTAAGGAATTCTTTTGGGGCTTTTGTCCAATCTACATTTTTTATAAGAACTTTGCTTGTCAATGTTTTCAAGTCATTTCTTCTCCTGCATTTGTGCCTTAAGCTTCCCTCTTTTCATATTGGCTCTTTTGTTAGGTTCTTTGTTTGCCCTCAATCCAGCCTGCTCCTTGAGTTTGGAATTTATTATAGTACTGGGCTCTGCACATTTAGGGGGAGGGAGGAGTGGTCTGCCCTAAGCTTTCTTTGTGCCTTTTATATTCTTTTGTCCTCCTATGGCCTTCCACAGCTTTCACAGCTCAATCTGGGGGCCTGCAAGTTTTTAATGCTCCCAAAATGGTATGATTCAGGGAGAGGGATGTTCACCTCACTCCTGGTCTGAACTCTACAAGTTCTTGACCCAGTTTGAGTCCATTTGGTTGAGTTTCAATAGATTGCTCCTGGACTTAGTCATTGTTAGCCCATAGAAGGTTGTGTAAATGAAAAGCAGCTAGTTCCCCTTTGGTCTTGGGACTCTTGCTCTGGTTATTCCACTGTAGGTTTACATGCTGGGCTGAAAGGCTAAAACTGCATTGCCATTTTGCTCCTAGGTGCAGAGCCACACAGCCATATTTCAGAAACTTGTTTTTTCTTCCTTCCTCCGCCAAGGCCCCTACTTCCTAACAGTTGCTTCTTTCTGCCCTGGATCTGTGACCCAGAACTAAGTACCTGGCTACAGAACTGCCAGATGACATCCATTTCTACCCAGCTAAGTATAAGTAAACCTTAAAGCTCTAGGAAGCCATATGTGTTAGGTTCTATGAGTTGAGAGTAGTTTTGTTATATTTTCAGGCATTGTAAGGCCTCTCACAGTGTTTTATAAACCTCAAAGAATTTTAAGGTGCTACTTAAAGATGAGTGGTTATATTCTGTGATTTTTTTGGTCCCTTCCAAGCCTAACACTGGTTTTTGATAATTCTCAGGCCTTTTCCTGCTTTACCAATCAGATCCTGCTAGTTATAACATTTCATGTTCTGTTTCTGAGATCTCTTCAAATTCAGTACTTTTAAGACTGCTAAGCCCCTTCCAGCTCTAACATTCTGTGGAAGAAAAACTGTTGTAAAATATTTCTTTCTAACAGATTTCTCCTACTTTTTAATATAAGTGAAACATGATTTTTTTTTTCTGTCCCTTTCTTTGCATAGTGAAGAACTCTGGCCTGGTTACTCCCAAAAGAACTGTCTTATCTGTCAGTGCAAGAAAAATTAAGGACAGTGCTGCAGATTGGCACAATTTATTATCAAAATGGGAGACTCTCAACAATATGGGGTTTTCTGTTGCAAATAAAATAGGAAACATCAAAATCAGTGTACTGTAAGTATATATAAAGTTCAAAACAAGTAGTTTATATCCCATTTCCCTCATTCTGAATTTTTTTCAGTTAGAGATTAGGTAGAATGGTTGGTCTTTTGATTTTTAACAAAGATAGAAATGATCAGCAACTCAGTTTTATTCTGAAGTAACTATTGTTAGGTGCATAGTCTTTATCATTGTCAAACATTGTTCAGCTTTAACTGGAATGTGAATGAAAGTTAAATAATTAGAATTTTAGAATAACCATAAAGTAGCTTACAAATTTACAGGATATTTGCATAAACAAATGGTTTAGATAGGTTCTGCTGGGTCTCAGAAGACTTGTTAAGTAGGAATAACGGCTGAAAGACACGAAGAGACAATTTTTCATTACAGCAGTGAAAGGTAATGCTGCATGAAAGACTCTTTTTTCACTCCAGGCATTCACACAAAAGTGGGTAGCAACAGGCTGCCGTGGAAAAGAATCACAGAAGTCAAGCCCAGATCGTTGCTCTGCTGCTTTTATGACATTAGGCCAAGCACTAAATCTTTCTGGGCCTCCTCCTCATCTAAATGGGAGACTTAGAGTCATCTCTTAGGCCCCTTCCAGCTCTAAATCCTCATTCTGTGTATGACCCGTCATTAATACTGTAAACAGAATTGTTCCAGATGTCATTTAGACTAGATAGCTTACAAGGCCCCTTTAATTCTGGGATGCTATTTGTAGTTTTGGTTTTGTAGTATTCACTCTTCTGAGAAGTGTCTTAAGATGTTCTCTATCCTTGTTCCTTTCTCTGTTTATATAATAGTACTGCAGACCACGTAGACCTAGAGTGCAACAGCATTGCTTCTGGCTTTCATTCTCAGAAGGTGCATCCAAAATTTAACGAGGAACTTGAGATGTTGTGCAAGGAACTTCATGACACCTTAGAAAACTTGGTAAGATTCCAAAGCTGAGTTCATTCTCACGAATTTATTAACTAGTGTTCATTTAATTCCTACCAGTTAATTCCTCATCTACCTGATATCTTCAAAGGATGAACTTTCTGCATGAATAAATTTGGAAGTTTATTCCTTGAAATGTCTAAAAGTGGTATTTTGGTTAGCAATATTTCTGTAGCATAGTGCTATTTCAGTACTTTAGGCATCTGCAGTGTCATTTTGAGCATACCATTGTTCTATATAGATCATAATCCCTTCAAGATTTGAATTGCCATGACTCCCAAAAATCCAATAGCTGCTGGATTCTGTTTATGAGCCTCCTCAAATGTGACTAAACTGATTTGAGGATGAGACATAGCCTTCTGTTTGAAGATTTTCAAGATTGCTGGGTCCTCCCAAAATTTCTATTCTACCTTCAGCCAGATTCTATAGGTAAAAGTCATCTCCATGGCACAATAAGGTATCAAAATAGGATTTCACAAATAGTATTACATTTTAACCTGCCTTATTAGCCAGGGTGATAAATAGAACTTTAACTTGATGCCCCAGGGTGACCATTCATTTATTCAATATCTTTTTGGTGTGCTGAGGCTCAGTATATACCCTCATAGAGATCACATTTTAGGAAGATAAGAACATAGACAACAATACTACACAATATTATGTTAAAGAGAAACAAAACAGTGCTCTATTCAGGTCTAGCCTACAATACAGCAGTTGTTCCATTACATAGATGTGATTCAGGACGTGTTTGTATGCCAGTGTCCTCAGACTTTCTAGATCTGCTGGTATAAAACCACTTGTGGCCTATAATCTGCACCATGAAGAGGACAAGCTGTGATTGACTGTTAGAGGGTGGAGACTCTTCCTTCTCTCTCTCCTTTTGGAGGGAAGAGTTCAGGTCTCACTCTGCACCTGCTCCATAACTTGTACTCTTAGTTGCACTGAGAGATTGAGTGACTTGCCCAGGATCACATGAGAGGTTGAGCGACTTGCCCAGGATCACAATCGGTACTCAGTGTTAGTGGCAAAACATAAGGCCAGGGCTTCAGTATTCATTATTCCATTATGGCTTTATGTTCACTTGCTACATCTGTGTCTTGTTTTTCTTCATTTGATGTCTTCTGTCACTGCTTTTTTCTAATAGTGTCTGTCTCTTGAAGACCCTTATCAACTAGAAATGCTTATAAAATCAGTAATTATCCTTGTAAATATAGCTCAAGTAGTCTGTCTTCAAGGAGTACATGAAGCTGGCCCATTCCTTCTCTTTTGAAATAAGTTGCATGATCTTTGTGATTTCTTTTCTCCTTAATCGAAGGGAGACCTGAATATATCCTGTTTAAGGAAAGCTGAAAGAATTTGGAGGCAATAAAATCTGGCGGGTACATAATAGCTGTCTTCAGACATAGTATCATACAATCATAGAACTTCAGAACTGAATGTTGAAGAGTGCCTACTCCAACACGCTTATTTTACAGATGCAGAAATTGAGGCCCAAGTAGGTAAAGCTCCTGGCCAATGTTAAGAAACCTAGTAATAGATCTGAGATTTGAACCCAGGTCAATCAATTAATAGGTATTTATTGAGCACCTACTGTGAGTCAGACACTTAGAAATAGATACCAAGAAGAAAATAAATCTTATTGGCAAGAACTGAGCGATCTCCCACTGTTCCTTTAACAAAGATCAAGAAAAAACAACCAAAACAAGAAGGAATCAGGAAATTTAGGAAGAAGCTACAGTGTGTCTGGAACAATGGTGCCAGCCCAAGATCATAAATTCAGCTCACAAACAAGTTAGCCGGGCAGTGACCAGACTACCCATGAGCCACCGGCTGTGTCTCTATAAATCAGGATTGAGACTCAAATTTCTGAAACGCAGTCATTTTAGAAATACAGTCATAGACTTGTTCTGCTTAGTGAAACAGGGAAGAAGCAGCAGGAAGGTACGCTGCAAGGATCCCTATTTCCACTCAAAATAAGGAAGAACTTCCTAACAACCAGCCATCCAGCAATGAAACAAACTGCCTTGCAAGGTATTGACGTCCCTAAACGTCAAGGTCTTCAAGTAGAATTGATGACCTTCCTGTCCTCTCAGCTCCTATGGATTTGTTGTTGTTCGTCCTTCATTTCAAAGAGAACCAGTGATATCAGTGTTGGTGTTGTAGTGGCTGATCAGTCCAGTCCTAGAGCAGAAGGCTCTACCACAGGTTGGGCACAAGTAGTCTATTAGGACATTTGGGATGGAGATACTCTGGATTTGCACAGCTCGCATTTCCTTTGTGATACAGCAATTCTGCTTTGCTTGTGAAATATAACACCTTTAATATGGACACGCCATGGTGGGTGGTCCTGTGCCAATCTCCCATGTCTCATAATCACTACTGAAGTTGTCCAGAAAGAGCTCAAGAGTGCTTTTGTACAGCTTCTTCTGACTACTACTTGCCTGGTATGAGTTCTCCATAAAATAACCTTCAAAAAAGACGTGGCATCAAGGTCAGCTGCTACACTGATGGTGAATTATTTCACTTGAAAATGCTACAAGCCAAGACTAGGGAGAGTCGGTACACAACTTTTTGTTGTGTACTAGATGACAGAATATGGAAAGTTCTCTGCCATTTGTGCTAATTTTGGCCTGACAGTGCCAAGAAAACAAAGGTCCTCCACCACTGAGCACTATACCGTCCATAAGTGGAACCGTCAGCAAATGGAGAAGTATTGAATGCCATGGGTAAATTCACTTACCTTGACGTGATACTTTCCAGGGATGTACACATGGATGATGAAGTTGGCATACACGCTGCTAGAGCTAAGTACTTGGGAGGCTCTTAAAGAAAGTGTGACAGAGAAGAGTTATTAGCTGCTACTGACTGAAGGTCTACAACAGGCCTGCACGACATGTGACCTCCGGGCTGCTTGCAGTCCAAGGATTGCCGCTGCACTCTCTCTGCTTTGTCACATGACCCAAAGCAACCAGCCGTCAGTCTGTCTCTAGTTACCTTTACTTGAAAAGTGAGCCACTAAAATCTGTCTGCAGCCCAAAGAAGTTTGGCCTATTAATCTTGGCCCCTACCTACTGCCCAGTTGTGCAGGTTCAGTCTACAGAGTTCTCTATAAAATAGTCTTTTAGGCAAGTGTGCATTTGGCATTTGGGCTATGTAGCCAGCCCATCAAAGTTGTATTCTGCAGTAAGGATTAAATGCTTTGCAGTTCAGCCAAAGAAAGAGTCTCAGTATCTGGTACCTTATCTAGTCAGGTCCCCTTCAGAATCTTCCTAAAACAGTTCAAATGGAAGCAGTTCTGAAATGGCATTGATAGGTTTCACAAGGATACAACAGTGAAGTCAGCACAGCGGTTTTTAGACCTTCAGTTTGGTAAGCAGTAAGTGAAATTAACTATAGCATTCACAGTTTTTCCATTTACCGTGACCATGTATGGTTGGTGCAATGCTGTTTCTTGGTGTTAGGCCAAAATTAGCATAAGCAGCAGAGAATCGATCCATACACTCTTAGATCTCAGCCTCAGAGGGCCACATTGAGAATAAATGGGGGCAGGATAGGATGGAAGGAAATGTAGTTAGTCTTTCACAGTATGAATACTGTGGAAATGTTTTGCCTAACTACACATATATAACCTATATTGAATTGTTTGTCTTCCCAGTAAGGGTGGGTGAAGAGGGAAGAAGGGAGAGCATTTGGAATTCAAAGTTTTAAAAGCAAATGTTAAAAAATTGTTACATGCAGCCAGGAAATGATATACAAGCAGTGGGGCATAGAAATCCACCTTGCCCTACAAAAAAGTAAGGGGGAAAGAGGGAAATGGGGGGGGGGGGGATAAAAGAGGACATATGGTGAAAGGGGTAATCAGTATGCTTGCCGTCTTGGAGAGGGGGGTAGGGGAGAGATGGGAGAAATTTTGTAACTCAGTCTTGTGGAAATGAATGTTGAAAACTAAAAATAAATTTAAAAAAAAAAAACCTGCACACCAGTTCTCTCTGCACTTGGTTTTGGCTTATAATGGTTGGCCATGGGTGAAGTAACTGACCTCTATGCCATTTTTGTCCTTGTTAAAAGTAAGTGACAGCATTGCAGAAGGCATCAAGCTAAAAAATAGGGGAGCAAGTGTACAGCCCCGCTTTACTCCATTAATGGCTGGGAAAGTGTGAGAGCATTTTCCTTTATCCAGAACCCTGAAACTGGCATACTGATGAACTTCTTTAGGCAGCCAAATTTCCCCATCATCTTCCCTCATGACTCATGACTCTAGAATTCTTCTTTATATGCAGCACTAGCTTCCTCATGACTGACAACATCAGAGGCCGTGGTCCAGTCAATGAATGTTGCGTACCGACCTTTGTTCTTCTGTGCCTGGCACTTCTGAAGTTGTCGGGCAGCAAACACCATGTTGATCATTCCTCAACACTTTCTAAAGCCATACTGGCTCTTGGGAAGACAACCGTCTTCCAGGTGAAGGATCGGCCAATTATGGAGGACTCTGGTAAGAATCTTGCCAGCAGGACTAATTGATATGTGGTGCACATGGATGTGTATGTAGATCTACCTCTGCTGACTTCCAGTCTTGCATTTTCACCTGCCTTTCTGACATCTTGAGCTAGATGTCCAGTAGACATCTTAAACTCAATATATCCAAAATAGAACTAATTATCTTTCCTCGTAAATCCCTCCCCCTTTCTTTGTAGATGATAGAGCCCTCCTACTAGTCCTTCAGGCTTGTGGTCTAGGAGTCATCTTGGACTCCTCACTACAGTTCATCCATATCCAGTTTGTTACCATGGCCTGTCCATTTCATTTTTGCCACATCTCTCCAGTATGCCCCCCTTCCCTCTTCTAAAACTGCCCACCACTCCGGTGCAAGCTTTCACCACCACGTGCCTTGATTATTGCAATAGCATGCTAATGAGTGTGCGTGCCTCACGTCTGTCCCCATTCCAATTCATTCTCCACTCAGCTAGTAAAGTGATTTCCTTAAAGCAAAGGACTAACTGTGTCATCCCCTCCCTTACTCCTCCACTAACTCTGTAAACTCCAGTAGCTCCTTATTGCCTGTAATAGTCATCAGTTTATCAGATACTTAGCACCTAGTAACATAGAGCTAAGTATGGAAGGGATGAACCCTATCCATTGTTGAGAAGGCACGAACTCCCCTGTTGACATGAAAGAAGGCTATTGGCTGAGACAGGAAGCTAGTGCTGCATATAAAGAAGAATTCTAGAGACAGAGAGAGAACTGGAATTTGCTCCTTGTGAAGGAAGATTCATGGAGATTGAAGCCAGCTGAGAGAGAAAGAGAGTTTCTCTCCCAATATCTGGAAGCTAACTGAGAATTGAATTGAAATTTTTCTGAGACCAGAATCTGGTGAAGGCCAAACAGAAGGCTGATATTCCTTCTGGGTCCAAGGGTCAGCTGAACTGCTGGAAGACTGAAGAAGCATGAGCAGGATAAGACTTTGTTTATTCATGGCCTGGCTGATCCTTGAGTTCTAGGCAAGAGAAGTGGTAAAGGATTTGAGATGTGCTGAAACCTGTGAACTTCAGTGTGTGCCAGGGATTGCCCTGAGGACTGGACAAGGACCTGAGAGTTGTCTACCTCTGAGGACTGGATGAGAACCTGGCAGCTATCTGCTTCTGAAACCAGGTAATTGTTTGGCAGACTCAGGAGGGAGCTGGAGCCATGGAAGGGGATCCAGGGAATCAGAGAGTCCTCCCAGAGTTAAGATGAAGAAAAGGCCTCCCCTTGGACAAGACTGAGGTTTGCTGGACACCAAGGGGTAGAGAGTTTGTGTGGTTTTCTAATGACTGTCTTAGTGACTAATGATATTTAGTAATTGGGAATCTAGCTTAGTAACTGACTGCTAGATGAGTGACTGATTAAATTAATGGTTGCCCCATGAGTGGAAGATTGGTATATTGTGAATTGATTGAATCTTTAAGTGAGAAGGGTTTCCCTCTTAGGGAAACCAGGTGATTATTCTTTTGTTAATTGATTGATTGAATCTTTAAATGAAAAGGGTTTCCCCCTTAGGGAAACCAGGTGATTCTTCTTTTGTTCCTTGTTCTAAATATTTGTGGCCACTAT
>JAQQSW010019350.1:0-11066 GCA_028646575.1 Pseudocheirus occidentalis | reverse complement strand
AAAAAAAAAAAAGGGATAGTTTGTGAGAAAGGGAAGCAGTAATCATTTGGGGCCAGCATGGGTTCATCAATAACAAGTTATGGAAGACTAACCTCATTTCCTTGTTTGAAATAAGACATTTGCTCACAGCATAGACTATGCTTGGGAAAATAACTGGATCTCAGTAAGGCATTTGACAAAGTCTTTTTGCAGTGTAATGTGGACTCTATGGAAAAATGCATGCTATATAATATTATAGTTGAATGTATTTAGAATGAGTTGAATGGTTCCTTACCCCTGGACCAGTCATTATGAATCATATCAATTTAGTCTGTAGTGTAATATTGTAGGGCCTTGCCTTTGAGCCTTTCTTTGTCCACTATTTATCATAACATTGTATTAATACATTGATAGCATGCTATAGTTAGCATCTTATTTTGGACAAATGGAATACTTTTCAGATTTACAAATGACCTGAATCTGGGTAGCAAGCTTGTACATTGGATGATGGAATCAGGATCCAAAAATATTTTGGTAAGTTAGAACTACTCTAAAAGCATGAATTTTAGTAGGGATAAATATAAAACCCTACATTTAGGCTCAGAAAATCAGCTGAAGGAATACTGGCTATTGGAAACATGATTAATGTGAAAAAGTCGCTGGGATTTTAATGAACAAGTTCAGTGAGTTAATAATGGAACATGGGTGCCAAAAAAGCTAATGTGAACTTGGGTGGTCTTCATAGAAGCATAATATCCAGGATGAAGGAGTTCAGAGTCCCACTTGTATTGATCAAGTCACATTGAGTCTTGGGTTCAGTTTCAGCTGCCACATTTTAGGAAGGACCATTGACATGCTGGAGCTGATCCAACTTGTCAAATAAGGTTCAATGCAAGGAAATGAGTTTAGCTCTGAGAAAAGAAGACTTAAGGGGGACAAGATAGCTGTCTTGAAGTATCTGAAGGCCTGTCATGTGGAAGAGGGATTATATGTGTTCTGTTTGTCCCTAGAGGGTAGAACAAGAAGCAGTGGGTGGAGGTTGCTGAGACAGATTTTGAGGAATAACTTTCTAACAAATTGAGCTTTTCAAAAATGCCTTAGGAAGGCAGTGATTTCCCTCTTACTGGGGGATGGCTGACCACTTCCTGGGGGATATTATGGAGTAGACTCATCACATGTGAGTTGGAGTAGATAATAATGACTAATACTTATAGACTACTTTTACATTTGGATTTTTTTCATTTGACACTCATGGCTGCCCCATGAGATACATACTTTCTGCAGGTATTATCACCCCTATTTTACAGGTCAGGAAACTGAGGATCAGAAAGTTTCAATGATCACATGGTTTGAACACATGTCTCTTTTGACACCAAATCAAGAACTTTTTCTCCTCTACCATACAACCTCTCTGGTGACCTTCAAGGTCCTTGCTTATTCTGAGATTTTGTGATTCTTTAATATGAGCTCTATAACTTTGGGAGACCTAGTCAATTTTCAAAGCTTTATGTGTCTTACGCAAGGTTAGGGGCTTCTATCAGAGGCTTGGGATGAGGTCATTTTGTTATTCTTGTTCCTGAGTAAATAGAGTCCTATTATGAAGCCCCTCTTAGGTTCAATGTGCTGTTAGGGCTTGATGGTTCTTGGAATGTGGTCTTATATTGTCAGACCACCCAGAGGTCAGTGAGGCTTGGTTCACTGAGATCTGGAAATCTGAGATGCCACCTTTTCTTAAGAATACACATCAGATAGAAGCTGAGGAACCAGCCAACTGTGATAATTCTTTTTTTGGCTTCTATTTCTAAATCTTTTTTAAAAATGAGAATATTGGACTGGCATAGTAGATAAATTGCTGGACTTAGCATTGGGAATACCTGGGTTCAAATTTGATAGTTATGTGAACATGAGGGAGTAACAACTTTTCTGGGCCTCAGTTTCCAGTTCTGTAAAATGAAGAAGTGCTGAAGGAGTCACAAGTGGAAAAAAGCTGAAAAGCCCTGGATGACTTCTGAGGACTCTTCCAGTTCTAAATCTGTGATCCAATGATCTCTAAAGTGGGGGGTTCTTACACTTTTTTTTGTGTCAAGGACTCCACCAGCAGTCTAGTAAGCCCTATGAACTCTTTCGTGGAATATTTTTAAGTGCATAAATTAAAATATATAGGATTACAAAAAACCCCAAATATACTGAAATAGCAAAATAGTAAAACAATTCACAGATCCCAGGGTAAGAACCCCTCCTCTAGAATCTATTCCAACTCTAATATTGCATGATTTTATATGCAGTCTGAAAGCTACATGAGGGTAGAGACTGTGTTATATATGTGTTTTTGTACATGCATGCTACACACATATATTCGTGTATAGACATATGCATGCGCATACACACATATGTATAGAATGCATACATACATATAAATATATACAAATACATATACACACATATATGTATTTTAGTCTTATTTCTTCTTTTAGTGTATAAGACAGTGTCTGGCATAGGGTAAGTGGGCATTCTATATGGATTCTTTTTTTTTTCTAAATTTGGTTTAGAATGCCCCAAGCATCCACTCACTCTTGGAAGCTGGGCTCCCATCACAAGTATTCCTTATTGCTCCCTCAGTGACTCTTGGGATTACATACACCAGTCCAGCTTATTCCCCAGATACCACTTGACTTTTCTGAAATCTTCCCTTCCTGCTCACACCCAGCTCTGGCGAGCTCAGCACTGTTTCTCCAGAAACTTCTTGTTAGGGGTCCTTTTTCATCATTTGAATGTAGCAATAGGTTTGGAGGTGAAAGAAATGAAATTAGGGGATCACACTCATGGCAAGGTCAAGTTCACTAAGACTATTGCCTACATAACCATCCCAGGCAGAAGGACCCTTCTCTCTTTTTGGTGTATTTATCTCTAGATTCCAATTGCATTAAAAGAAATTCATGGCTTCTTTTTAACATAAAAGCTGCACCTCCCCCATCCTCAATTTCTCTTCCTCGCCCCCTTCTCCCCCCACTTCCGTTCTTCTCTTTGACCTCTTGCCAAAAGCTCTATTTCTTAACATTCAACCCCCGCACCATTTCATTTCCCTTCTATGTTTCAGGGACCATCAGTTCTCCCTGTTCAAATCCCCTAAGGTTACATAAACAGTTCTTTGAATTTATCTTCTTTTCTTCTCTTTCTTCAGGGCTTTGTTTTCAGGTTCATGAAAGAACTTCCTCTGGGTGTAATTATGATCGTTTCATTTGAGTACTGCCCACCTACTCTTACTGTCTCTCAGGTGTGTGAGTGTGTGTGTGTGCGTGTGTGTGCGCGCGTACATGTGTGTGTGTGTTTTACTGTCTTTAATCCAAAGCTTTTCTGTGGATTCTTTCTTGGTTTGAAGTTGTATTGCCTGTCTGCTCATTAATCTTGTTGATTCTGACTATTTTAAGGTCTTTTCTTGGGTGAGCATCTATACATTATTTTCTGTTTCTTCTGATCATTTTTCTTTCTTCTTTCTTGTCCTTTCTGAACAAATTCCATGCAATTATTTCTCTTTTATAAGAAAGTGAAATATAGCTAAAGGAAGGAACAGGACCCAAGACCATAATGTCTTCAAGCCAATAGCATGGCCCCTTTCTCTCTTACCTTGTAAAACTGTTATTTGTGGTGAAATCAATTGCATACATGTAGGTTTTCAGAGATGCCATAGCATTAGTTACATCATAAAAAATGCACTCATTTCTTTCTCCATTTCACTAATGGACTCTCCATTAATGGCCCTGCCCTCCCCCCATGCTAATTCACATTTCCCCTAGTTGAGTCGAAGGGCATACCTAGAGCCTTGATAAATCAAACCTTTTCTCCAAGTCACACTTAGGTCTTCTCTCCACTCTGGTTCAGATAGGTAGTTTAAATGAAACTCAAACTGAGACTCATAGATAGTCTGATTAAAGCTAACATTGATTGGTATTCTCAGGTAAAAGTGGAAAATTAATTTCCCTAGAGTTGCAGGTGTAGCTGTTAATGAGCAGTCACCTGATCTCGCAATAGAGCTTGCTAATTCTGAAGGCTTAAATGGGAGCTCCTCTGACTTAGACCATTATGAGCCAACAATTGTACCATATGTTAGAGGGAGCTAATTTTCCCTCAATGTGTAGGAAGGTCCCAGATTTGACCTGGGCCTTTGAATGATATGTAAATCCCCTCCCAGCTATTAAAAGTTGAAAGTTGTGACATCTGTCTTAGGAAATATAATTTCTTCAGACTTGAAATAAGGTTTCTGATTTGACCTTTGACTTCAGCACTGCAATAATGTGGCATACTTAGGCAGCCATTCCATCTCTGCCAGACACTTCCCCAGGAGCCGGAAGGTTGTGGGATAACCCAGATGTTCCAGTACTTGTTTGGAATAATTGAACAAACCCAATTTGCTTTTTTACTTGGATTGTCTCTGATTACTTCAACTCTGAGATTTGGCATTTCTAGACTTTTAAAGACCCTTGGAGCTGCTCTGAATCTCTGCAGCAAAATTGACCAAGATTCAAGACAGTTGAATTGAATTGTCCTATCCCTAAAGCATCCTTCCAATTCCATTCTTAATAGCCCATCTCAACTCTTAGAGTCCCTGTGGGTGTCACTGATGCCATTCTTTCTTTGGCTAGGTATTTTTTCTTTATCCATTTAAGAAGTTGAGATTTCCTTTGTCACAGAAAGAGTTTAAGTTAAACCTACACTCTTTATTTCTTTCTACTCACCAAACATTTATACCATAACTATATAGAGGCAGCTAGGTGGTGCAATGAAGAGAGCTTTGGACCTGGACTCAGAAAGATCTGAGTTTAAATCCTGCCTCAGATACTTGCTAGCTTTGTGACCTTGGGCAAGTCACTTAACCTCTTTCTGCCTCTGTTTTCTTCTCTGTAAAATGGCCAAGGTTGTTATAAGGATCAACTGAAATATTATAAAATGCTATAGTAATGTTTGCTATTTTTTTGGTTATAGACTTATATGTGTTCCCATTGTCTATTCTGCCTTGATTGTAAGCTCCTTGAAGTCAGAGGCGACTTCATTTTGCCTTTGTATCTTCAGTGCCTAAGTTGGTGGTTGGCACACAGAAGGTGTGTAATAAATGTACGTTGCTTGATTGATCAAAATTCAGAGCATACTTTGTGGGGTATACACTCATGTATGTAGGTTTCCAGAGATGTCATAGTATACACTCATATGATCATACCCTCATAAGTTCAGCATGGTCTTTGACCTCAAAGAGCTTGTTTTTCAATGTGGGTAAGAAATGTTTTTCAATGTTTCTTTTAAACAAAGAAAAAGAAGCTGAAAGGGGGAGAGAGATACCCATAAGGGAGAAAGGTTGAAGAGTAGTTGGGGGGAATCAAGAGTTAAACCAGCTTTGGAGTGATGTTTATCATGAGTGCTTCCTTACAGGGAAGGTCTGGGGATGAAACCATCAACCAGAAAAGGAGACCGAGAGGTAGAGGTACTGTTAATTTTATGAGACTGCTGGACCGAAATGCAGAAGTAATCTGTCAAATCTTGGGCTAAGCTTGGTTTACAGTGAGTGTAGTTGACATAGGTGCTTCCCCTTTTGGGTGGCAAACTCAGCAATAAAAGGATTGACTACTCAATGAATATTGGCTTTAAAAACAATAAAGTCAGATTGGCTAAGATGACAAAACAGGAAAATGACAAATGCTGGAGAGGATGTGGAAAAATTGGAACACTAATGCATTGTTGGTGGAGTCGTGAACTGATTCAACCATTCTGGTGAGCAATCTGGAACTATGCCCAAAGGGCTATAAATAATTGCATACTCTTTGACTTAGTAATACCACTTTTGGGGTTGTATCCCAAAGAGATCATAAAAGTGGGAGGAAGACCTGTATCTACAAAAATATTTTTTGCAGCTCTATTTGTGGTGGCAAAAAATTGGAAATTAAGGGGATGGCCAACAATTGTGGAATGGCTAAATAAGTTGTGGTATTGTACTATAAGAAATGAGGAGCAGATGGACTTCATATTTACCTGGAAAGGCTTATACAAACTGATGCTAAGTGAGAAAAGCAGAGGCCGGAGAAATTTGTACACAATTATAGACACAGCATATGTATGATGACCAGCTTTGATAAACTGGACTCTTCTCAGCAACGCAGGGTTATAAGACAACTCCAAAAGACTCATGATGGAAGAAGATGTCTACATTCAGAGAAAGATCTAGAAACAACAGAGTTTAAATGCAGACTGAAGCAAACTCCATGCTCTCTTTCTTTTTCATGTTTGGTTTTGTTGCCTCTTTCCCATTGTTCATTCCATCAGTTACAATCTTCCTTTACAACTAGACAAATGTCTAATGTGAAAATATTTGCAGATTTTATACATGATTGTACACCACCATGGGGGCAGGGGGAGGGAGGGGAGAAAATTTGATTGTGGAACTGAATCTGGTAAACTAAAAGTAAACAAACAAATCAATAAAGGCATTAAAAAATAATAAAGTGCCGTGGGCATAAACCCCAATGAAATATGCCTATCTTTATGATATATGTGACAGTCACACAGTCCACAACTGAGTCTGTGCTCAAAGCTTTACCAACTTAGGAAGACTTAGAAGAACTTTTCTTATGCTGAAATAGCCTGTGAGAACCCAAGATCACCTTTACATCAAGATTTCGCATTAGGACAGAGTTTTGGTGAATATAGGGCATAAGAGATAGAAAGAAAGTGCTTTGGGGATGCAAAGGAGGGAAGTACCCCATCCAGTTGTGGGGAAGTTATAAGAAAAGCTTCACAAAGGAAGTGGTATTTGATTAAAATTTAAACAAAAGTATTTGTATTTAATATATTTATGTTTTAAAGTATTTATATTTAAAATATTTATATTTAAGTTTTATATAATCAAAATTATCCTATATTTTGTAATGCTTTCTATATTTCATTTGGTCCTAAATTCTTCCCTTTTCTATAGATCTGACAGGTAAACTATTCCACGCTTTCCTAATTTGCTTATAGTATCAATGAACTTAAATACCAAATAAAGTGATTTCTAAATTCATAATAAAATAGGAAAAAATATTGGACTTGAAACTACAAATCTCTATTATTTATGTTACTTTTTACTTAAGGGTATAATAAATTCAACATGTAACTTTCAAAGCTGCCCTGATTAACTATGATTTTTTTCTGCCCTTCTACTTTTGTATGCATTAGGGGAAGTAACATTTGAGAGGGGCTTGAAGGATAGGTTTCAATAGCTTGAGTGTGGTAAGACTGAGCAAGGCCAGAGGTTCATAAGAAGGAAAGTCAACTCTGATTAGGGTAGCTGGATGTAGCACTGTTTGACTGAAGTATAGTGTATGAAGAAAAATGGTGGGAGATAAAACTGGGAAAGGGTCTTCTGGGTTCATATTATAAAGAACCTAAAAAAATGAATCTAGACCCAATTCACTAGATGAGTAGGGAGCCAGTAAAGACTTTTAAGCAGAGAAATGACATGGTCACAGTTTTATTTTAGGAAGATTAATCTGGCAGAGTGTAATGGCAAAGAAGTACTTAGGACCTTATTTCAGCTATTTAATTATGTAGCACCTTGTTTCAGTTCAAGTTTCTTGCCCATGATTACATCAAGTCTTTTGTTAAGTAACAGAACTTGTGAACCCCTGTTGCTGATGCAACAGGAAGGAGTGGGACAGGGAGGAGCTTAATGACCATATATAAGGAAAAGCCCAGGCTGAGTGAAAGAGCAGAAACTGGGAAGAAGCATGGCTGTGGTGCTGGTACTTTGTCTGACTGTTTTGATGTTACTTTGTCAGATTCATCTGCTGATAGAGGATGTTACTGTTGTTACAGAAGCCTTAGGACCTCATTGCTGGTTCAGAAGCCAAGAAAAAGGATTTTCTTGTTGTATGTTTACAGAAATCCTGGAGGAGGGTCTTACTGATGTTTTCAGAGATCCTGGGACTATACTGATGATTTGTGTTGATTTTTCAGACCTTGTTTTTGGGTTTGTGTTGATTTCACAGGCAGAAAGTGAATTGGTGATGGTGCCAGCAATGTGCATGGATGTTATTATGCCTTTGTTAAGCTTTGTCTTCCCAGGAACAGAAACTGTGAAGGACTTGAAGTGAACTGGATACTGTGAGCTTCAATATGGAACAGGGACTGGACAAGGAATAGATGAGGAGTTGGGAGTTGCCTGCTTCTGCACCCAGGTGACAGTTGGGTAGATTCAGATAGGAACTGGGACCATGGAAGAGGAACCATGGAATCTGAGAACTAGCCTTGAGTCAAGATGAAAAGACCTCTTCCTGGGTTTTTAATGCAAACTGATAAGATCATGATTTACTGTGGCCTAGGGGTTGGCGGACTTTGCACTTTGTATCCTGTACCTTTTCAGGATGATTGATTTAAGGATGATTGGAAACTAATCTCCAATTAAGAAGAAAGAAGACTGAGAGATTAAGAAAATGTGACCTAGGGGTGGTGGAGAACTTTGACCTTCCTACTTTGTGTCCATTAAGGAGGCAAGCCTCCTTAAGGATGACTGAGTTAAGTTCTTACTGAATGATATCTTTTGCTTAAAACATGTGATCACTTTGGTGAAAACTATGTGGCCATTTTAGTGCTAAGTTGTTATGCCATAAGATTGTGAATGTTGTATTTTGATTTCTGTGAATGTTTTGTCTTGGTTTATTACAGAATAAATAGAGAGTTCACTATATTACGTAATCAGAACCTCAAAGCTATTCATGGCAGCAGTCCTTTGGCAAGTTGCTTGGCTTGGCTTTACACAGAGGTACATAGTATGAATGAGAAGTGAGAAGATAAGTAGGCTATTTCAATATTTACACACACACGCATACACACATATATATGCATATATATACACATGTGTAAATATATATATATATATATATATATATATATATATATATATATATATATATATTTACAAGAGATGAAGAGTATATATACAGGTGGTATATGGTAGAGTGGATAGAGCACTGGCCCTGGGGTCAGGAGGACCTGGGTTTAAACCCAACCTTTGATACTTGCTGGCTATGTAACCCTGGGCAAGTCACATAACCATCCTCTCCCTCCCCAATTGCCTCCAAAAAAAACCAAAAAGAGATAATAAGTATAGAAAGGTCCTCTAGTAGATAGGAAGCCTGCCAGGGTTCTAGTCCTGCTTTTGACACATACTTGCTGTGTGACCCTGGGCAAGTCATTTAATTTCTTAATACCTTAGACAATCCTCTAAGACTATAATGTATAGGTCTGCATTGATAGAGGAAATAAAAAATAAAAGAGGTAACGAAAGCCTGAACCAGGATGATGACAATGGAAATGGGAAGGAAGAGACAGAGGTGAGATAGGATTTTGTGAGGGGCATCAGTTTGGGAACAGATTGAATGTGGGAGTGAACAAAAGAGGGGAAACAAAAATGACTAATAATCCAAGTCTTAGTGGCTGAAAAAACAGTGAAACCATGAACAGAAATAAGCAAATCTGGATAATGTTTTTCCTTGGAAGTCATGAGGAGAGGAAAAGGAGAAGTTCAGTGGTAGGGACTGGAGAGGTAGAAAGACAGTGTCTTGCCAAGTTACTTCAAGTTATAGTGTTATTTCAAGTAACAAAACTTTTAATAGTCTAACTAGGGGAGGTTTTTCACTAATTCAAAATGAACTTTTCTCTTACTACAAATTAGTAGAGGATTTTGGGGGGCCTACTTTAATGAACAAGTAATGATCATTTGTAATTAGTGTGTCACACACTTTTATGCAAATGGGTGCTTCTAAAGTACTTGAAAATAATTTGTTCTCAAGCAAATTAAGCACGTCCCTTGGAATTTCATTTCCACTTTTAATTTGCTTAGCAAACCCTTCCTTAATAAGTAGTACAAAGGTAAGCTTCAGCATAGCCCATGTCTGAATTAAAGAAAAATCTCATTTTTAAAAACATAATTGTGTTTTAATAGAAAAGCTGGTCTTAGGAAATTAAAATGATCAGTAAAGATTTTAATTATGCTTATAAGCCTTGTGTGTAATTTAAAATTGAATTTTTGTGTGAATTGTAATTCATTAATGGGGGAAAGAAAGCATGTTTTGCCTCCCATCATTATTCAATTAGCAAAGTATTGGCTGAAATATAAACACAGAAATTTCTTTTATAAGAATTTCTTGGGGGCAGGGAATGATGAGGGAGTAAGTATTGTCCATACCTAAAGCTGCAGCAACACCATGATAGGGCAAGAGTAAGAGGGGCAGGGAGGGCAGATTTTAGCTCACAATGCTGTGGCTTAAGAGTATCAGCGTTCCACTATGCAAGTGAACTGAGACTGTAGCTCCTTATATGAGCTCCCGCCTGTTAGAAGATTCTTGCCTCTACCTGGGCCACGTTTTTCTGTTTTCCTCTTTGGATCCTGTATTGTTAACACGTATGTCTAGATTTTGAACAAAACTGTAAGAAATTATTTTTTTTAATGATAATTAATTTTTTCCATCTTATCTTCCCCTACCTACTGAAAGGAAAGAAGGAAGGAAGGAAGGAAGGTAGGAAGGAAGGAAGGAAAGAAGGAAGAAAGGAAAGAGAGAGGAAGAAAAGCAAGCAAGCAAAAAACCAAACCAAGCTAACCCAGACAGACATCTGTGTCACACAAACAAAACATTTCACACGGTCACATCTGTCATCTCTTTGTCATAAGGTAGGCAGCATTCTTCTTTATCAGCTTTCTATAATTAAGGTTGATCAGAGTTCTTAAGTCTTTTGAAATTGTTCATTTTTATAACATTGATATTACTTAGCTCTGTTTCAGTTCATACAAGTTTTTCTAAATTTGTTTGAAACTTTTTCTTCCTTTCTTATAGCATAATGTGTATTCCATCACCTCCATATTCTGCTATTCGCTCACATTTTACCTCTCATCTGTTTGTTTGCTTCCCTTGTTCTAGCTACTGTAACTGAACTTTTTGCTTAGGATAATTCACCTTTTGCCCTGCTCAGATCAGGCTAATGTTTCAGAATCCCAGCAAGCACCATGGGAGGGGAACAGTAGCATTAGGATTTTAAGAAATAAATTTGTATGATAAATAGCTGAT
>JAQQSW010019349.1:0-11066 GCA_028646575.1 Pseudocheirus occidentalis | reverse complement strand
GAGAAGTCCATAGGCTTCCCCAGACTGCCAAGGGAGTTTATGACATAAAAAGGTGAAGAACCCCTACTCTAGAGGAAGTTAAGAGTGCATGATCCCCTAAGGATCCTCCCAGTTCTGAGATTCTATCATTCTAAATGAACATTTTTGGAGAGTTTGTAATTTTGTATTTTGTAAAGCCTGCCCCCCTTCAGGAGGTGCTGCTGGTCATCTGGGGCAAGCAAAGTTCATAAGGGCCTCTCTGTTCAATGCTTTCCATTGACTTTATTTTTATCACCTTCCTACCTGACCCACAGTAAGTTATGTGATTGACGATGCACAGTCGTGTGACATATATCAACTCATTTGATCCTTATAACTCTGTGAGACAGACAGGACAGGTGAGTCATATTCATACATGTTATCTCAAGGGAGGGGAGTGAAAGGGAGGGGAGGGGACGGAGTCATCTCAGTCACAAAGACATTGAATGCTTCTCCCTAGTCACACAGCCAGCATATGTTAAACACAGGACTGGAAATCAGGCCTTTCTGTCTTCAAACCCAGCTCTCTATTCACACTGCCACACTGTCTCTCACACTTGTGGCTTAATAAGTGTTTGTTAGTTGATGGACTCTTCTCTCCATCTCTATATCCATTTCTACATATTCATTCTCCACCTCCATCTCTTCTTTCTTCCATGAGAGAGCTAAAGCCCAAGGAGCTTCAGAAATTTGTCCAAGGTCTTACAATTAATGGTCAGAGTCAGAATGAACACCTGAGACTTCAGAGCCTTGGACCAACACTCCTTCTACTACTACTTCCCACACAGAAGCAAAGTAGCCAGTATTTCAGTTGAATGATTCATTTCCATCAAAGTATACTTTCTTCCTATTTATGATATTCCAGCAGTGCTAGCTAAAATGGGGAAGAGAACATGTACTAGATAAGGTGGCTGGCACTTCTGTACTTGTCAGTCAGCCATCAAGAGTCATTTCTGGGGATTATCAACATCTATATGATAATGGTGTGCTTGTGTGTGTGTGTATATGTGTGCATGTGTGTATGCATATGTATTGTGTGTGTGTTTGGAAGAGTGAGAGATGGAAAGGGTGATGATATCTCCAATTGCAATTGTGGAACTTCATATAGATTCCCAGGCCATGGCAGGAACCCTGACTTGGCATGAAATTGGGTATATGTCTCATATTCGTGAATGAGCACAAGTTTCTCTCTGCTAAAAGCTATCTGATTTATAGTTAATAAGGGTAAAGCAGGACTACAGGTGTAGGACGCTGCATATACTGTTAATCATTGTTGCATTGGTTAGATTTGCCTAACTGGTTTTTTTTTATTATTTTATTCTTCAGTACAAAGCACAGGTTACAGTTAGATGGGAGGGGTGAGTATATTTAGAAATGAAGGTAATAGCAAAGATATTAAATTAAACATTTTTTCATGTTTAATTAAATTTAATTAAACAATTTAGAGTACTTTTAAGTAAAGTAGGGTAGTATTCACTATCATCTTCAAACAAATCAGTGATAATCATCTCCAGGGTACCCACCAATATCTTCTTGTATCATGCCACCATCCTAGTTCACATCCCTCTATAAAATTTTGACAAAGGATACACCCAAGATGCCTGGATCCTTCCTATAGATTTCTTGACATAACATGGATGCCAGTCACCTTTGCTTATCCCTATGATGCCCACTGCCTCCTTTTACAGTTACAGGTTTCTCTCTGATAGAGGTCACCAAGGAGAGGGACATGTCAGAACTATGCTTTATCCTATAGGCCTCATTTCCACCAAAAGCTTACTTTAAAAGTTCCCTTGAGAAAAAAGTGTGTTTTCACAGAAGGGACAGGAAACAAGCAAACTCAAAGACTATTCATGTCTTGACATTAATATTTCTTCATTTTTCCCTTCTGCCACACTCCTTATTCTGCAGCTACCCAGGGCTAGTGTCAATGACAGGTGCCATGTCTATTCTCCAAGGAATAGTCTATGGGACTAGGCTAATTCAGAGAGGTTCATCATCAGATAGCTGGCCACAGGAAGGCAATTGCTTTCATAGAACACAAAAGTACCACAGAGGCTACCTAGTCTAAGCCCCTCATTTTACAGATGAAGAAACTGAAGTACAGAGGTGAAATGACTTATACACAGTCACATAGCTAGCAAATAACAGAGGCAAGATTCAAACCCAGATCTTCTTGAACAGCATTCTATTCACTATGCCACACTGCCTCTCTAAAAGCAACCTATGAAGATCAGCTACTATATCACTGTTATGAATGTGTTCCCAGGGCTGAATCACAAAATATAACAAGCTTCAATTTCACTTTTTAATTTCATGAAGAGACCTGGTTAGCATTGATTTAGCCAATAAGTATTTGCAGTTGGGTCATCCAAAGGATATATACACATGACTGTATGTGTGTATGTATATATATATATGTATATATACATATGTGCAGAGAGGGAGAGAGAGAGAGAGGGAGGGAGAGAGGAAGAAAGAGGAGAGAAGAAAGACAGAGAGAGGGAGGGAGAGAGAGGAAGAGAAAGGGAGAGAGAGGGGGACAGAGAGAGAGAGACAGAGAGAAAGAGAGAGAGAGAGAGAGAGAAGGAGAGAGAGGGAGAGAGGGAGGGAGAACTTTACACTTCAGAAGTGCCCATAAAGAGTTCCCATTTGGGAAGAAAAATGAATCAGGCTTTGAGACAAGATGGTGACATTAATGTTGGATATCGAGTGTGGCCAGCAGGATGGAAAGGTACACCACGCAGATATAATCAGGCCTCTAGTCATCAGATCAAGAGGCTGAGCTTGGTGAGTTCAAGCCATCAGCTATGTCAGCTATTACACAGTGACTAGAGTGCCAGAAATGGAGTTAGGAAGATTTAAGATGTAAATCCTTCTTAAAACACCAGCAAATTTTACTGAACCTCTCTCAGACTCAGTTGACTCGTCTGTAAAATAGTAATATTAGTAGCATCTATCTTCCGGGGTTGTTATGAAGATCAAGTGAGATAATATTTGGACAGCACTTTGCAAGCTTAAAATCCCCATACAAAGGCTAACTAATATTCATATTATTTACAAAGTAACTCAGTTGTTAAGTTCAGCAGCTTGAAAGTTCTCCACTCTTTTCTATCATCTGTGGTTTTAAAATATGAAAGGAATCAGGGCTTTCCGAGACTTAGGGTAGTCTTGAAACTTCTTGAGATAGAACCTAGATGAAAAGAAGGAATATAATTAATACTTTGGGCAAATCATAGGCAAGAGATGAATGAAGCATGATATTCTGCTCCCTCATGCAAAAGGAGGGTGAATGGCAGAATTAATGCACTCTAGCCCACCCTCTTTTATTCAAGAGCCATTCTACAAATAACTGCCACAAAAGGACATGCAACAGAGGGATGTTGTTTTGTGGAACGCTGGATTTGGAATCAGAAGACCTGGATTTGAATCTAGGCTCTGCCATTTCCACTGCCTATATGACTCTGGACAAATCTGGACAAATCTCTAAATTTCAGTCTTCTCATCTACAAAATGAGGAAGTTGGATTAGACTAAGTAGCTCTCTCATCTCTAAAATCCTTGTATCTCCTAGTGTTATTTAGGCCCTTCTCTTCTGCTTCGTTGACCTATACTCTGACTCTTGGTCATTTGGCTTCTTATAAACCAAACCAAAGCAAGGAGAGGAGTTGATAGCCATGTAAAATTTTCAGTTCAATCTAAGACAGGTAGGGAATAGAGCCCCAGATAATCATGGTTGAGGATGAGCATAGATATTATCATAAAGTACATGAAAATTAAACTTGGCCACCCTCGGTCTCCTCATTCTGCCCTTGTGCTCCCTCGCTATTTCTCTCAAACACTAATACCTTTATGTTTTCTCCTTTCCATAGCGCTTAAAGCCAACAGAAAAGAATGTATGAAACTTTTTCACACTATAACCAAAGAATGCATAACAATCTAAAGTGTGAACTCTCTGGAAATCTGAATCTAAACAGGGGTCTAAGTTTTGAACAACAGTGAGACTCTGGTCAGTGATCAAGAGATGGGAACATTATTAGGGAATGGGCAGCGAGAAGCTGTCTAGGAATCCTGAAATCATACCATGTGGTTGACTATGAACTTAACCTACACAGAAGACTAACACTTACTTTATCCAGGACTTCCCTCTGAAATCCCAGTTCATCTCTGATAACATATCAGTTCTGAGGTGGGGCTAGGTGGCACAGTGAATAGAGCACCGGCCCTGGAGTCAGGAGGACCTGAGTTCAAATCCGGCCTCAGACACTTAACACAAAAACTAGCCATGTGACCTTGGGCAAGTCACTTAACCCCAACTGCCCTCCAAAAAGCAAAAAAAGAAATATATATATATATAAATTCTGAGTCAAGAAATCCTTCTAATATTTATCATAGCTCTGTGATTCACTAACTTGCAGATAAGTTAAATCCTTAAAATCTAGGCTTAGGAATATACATTGCCCACCAGGGGCCATTCAAAATTCCTGGAAAAGTTCAGATAAAACCCATCTCCTTTTTAGTTAAGTATTCTTGCTACACTGAGCTGGTCAAAGAAGAGGGAAGGAGTTAATTCTAGTTATTTATATGAACAATCCATAAAAGGTCTAATTGATGAGTCATAAGGACTTACAAGTTCTGCATGTGCCTTCCTATTTGTACAATAAAGAAGAAATAAGAAGAAGAATTTGGAGCTATTCTGAGTAGAGAGTACATAAATAAGGACAAGATAAAGCTGGCTAGTAAGAGTTAGGTGGATTGCCACCAGCTTAAACAATTGAGCCAAAAGGAAATTGATTAGCAAATCAATATCAGCCTTTTCTATTAAATATGTTTTTATGAGGGACTTAATGAAAGCATAGAAGCCACACTTATCAGTTTTACTGATGGCATAAAGCCAGTAAGTAGAGCTAATACACTCTATGACAGAATCAAGATCTCCAAAGATTTCAACAGGCTAAAATCAATAGAAAGATTATCTTTAATAGGAATAAATATTAAGAACTACACATAAGTTTAAAAAATCAATTGCATGAGTTATGACAGAGAGATCTGATTTGGTAGCAGGTCATGAGAAATAAATCTATTCCTTTTAGCTGACTGCAAACTCAATCAAAGCCAATAGTTTAACACTAATACCAATAAAACTAGCACTTGCTTAAGATATATTAAAATAAATAGGCATACTTCCATTGATTTTATTTCAAAGGTATGTAACTCCATCTTTGTGACTAGCCCTTCCTTCAGTTTAGACCACAGTCCCCTTTCTGCCTTAGTAGACATTTATCATTAATTGCTGTGGTCAAGAAACAAATTTGGTGGTCAGCCTTCTGGTGCTGAACCTTTCGGAAAGTAATAAGATTGAGCATCAGATAAAAGTCACTCATTTTGTCATCAGACCTATACTTAAAGAGCCTACAGCTTGGGAGAATCTGCCAGAGTTTATTCTTCAGTTTTTGAGAGCCCAGTGTTATCTCCATCCCACAAGAACCTGAAAGACTAGTGGAGGAATTGATGTGCTGTGTCTGGAAAATCAAGACTTGACAGTGGATTTTCCCTCTGTATTTTTATGCATACTGATCTTTTTACTCTATAACTTGATTCTGTAATGTCTATTCCACTAACAATTGTTAATCACTGGAAAGAGTAGATTTGTAAGTCAAAATGAGTAGGTTTAAATACCAGTAATACTCATTACCTGAACAAATCAGCCCTTCAGAGTTGCAGTTTTCTTATTTAGAAAATGAACAGTTTATACCAAAAATCTAAGGTCTCGTCCAACTTTAATATTTTATTACTCTATAGGATTAAGATGAGTTTCATTGAACATAAGGCATACACACGCGCACATACACACACACTGAAGTGATGACCCCAGCCAATTAAATGTCCCTATTCTTGTCAAGAGGCAGGCACTAATGAATAGTTTGACTAGAAATTCCAAATCTTCTTTGACATTTCCCAGCCATCTCTATGCCAAACTAATTGCTCTCTACCCTCTACCTCCATCTAGAACTGAAGGTCTTACCCTGTGACCCTGAGCTCTTACCAGTGAACACAGTTCATACCTGACCTCAAGCCCTCAATGCCACTTCCTGGTTACTGCTCTGCTATATCACCAAGTTATGTACCAACGTAGCAACCACCACCTCTGTTTCCAACTCTAGCTCTGAGACCAACAGTACCACTCTCTATAAGAATATGTTTGTCAGTCAACTGTCCTATGCCTCCAATCATTATTCTATGACTTTGTCTGTCTAGAATACTCTTCCCTACCCATCATGCCTCTATATGTGTCATCTTCTCCTACTAGAAGGTAAGCTCTTTGGAAGCAAGAACCATCTTCCTTGTTTGTGTCTTCAGTGCTCACTATGGTCTCTGGAACAAATTAAGTGCTTAATAAATACTTCTTCATTCATTAAAATCACCCATAACTGCAATGGAACAGAAATGAAGAATCTCAGACCTGGAAAGAGCCTCAAAAGTCATCTAGCCCCACTCATATCTGAAAAAAGAATCTAGTGCAACCCACACCTAACCCTTCCACCCATCGCTCCTGATTCTACTCTCGAGAAATCTTTTTTTTTTTTTTGGAGGGGGGAAGGCAGGGTAATTGGGGTTAAGTGGGGATTATTGGGGCAATTTCCCAAGGTCACATGGCTAGTAAGTGTTAAGTGTCTGAGGCCAGATTAGAACTCATGTCCTCCTGACTCCCTGGCCAGTGCTCCATTCACTCCACCTAGCCACTCCCTAGAAATCTCATGATCAAGTAATAACTAAAGAGAGACACCCTCCCCCACTGTGATTGTCACAGGACAATCAGACATGACATCTACATATTTAGTGAATCCACCCCAAATGTTCACATGGACTATTTGTGCCTGACCTGTAGTAGAGCATTCTAGACTCATATTGGTCAGATATACTGAAACTTGACTCTAGCATAGTGAAGCCTCATCAAGAACAAAGGACAACAATCAATCAACCAACACTGTAGGACCAAATAAAATGACTCTATCCCTTTTTCCATTACATCCTTCAAATCTTTGAAAACAGAGATTATGGCCCACTTAAATCTTTTCCATGCTAAACATCCACATTTCCTTCAGACTGTCCTCAGCTGGCATGAACCCAAGACCCTTCACCAACTCAGTCATCATCCAGCTTCTCAGCAGCTTTCCTAAGCTGAGGCACTTGGAACTGAACATATTAATCTATCTATGTTCCAGAGTCCAGTGAGACTTTCACCTCTCAAACACACCAAGTAGCACCTAGACGAAACATTTGATCAAGGAAAGCTTAATACAAAACCGTTTGCTTGTTGGTTTATTTTGTTGTTGTTATTGTTGAGTTGTGTCCAACTCTTCATGATCTCATTCAGAGTTTTTCTTGGAGAAGGTACTGGAGTGGTTTGCCTTTTCCTTCTTCAGCTCATTTTACAGATGAGGAAACTGAGGCAAACAGGGGTAAGTGATTTGCCCAGTCTCACACAGCTGGTAAGTGCCTGAAGCAGATCTTCTAATGGTCTGTCTATCCACTGTGCCACCTAGCTGCCCATGTGGGTTTAACCTCACCTTGAAAAGATAAGAGTTTTGTCATACTGATTTTAATCTTTGTTATTCATATATTGAAAGAAATAAAAAACCTAGAAAGCCAAATTTTCCTATCCCTGTCCTAAATCAAAACAAATATTCAATTTTGCAACTAAATAAGTGCATTTACAGGAAATAAAGTAGTATAAAAGAGAACATTTGCTCTTAGGGCTTACCTGTGATAGTGATAAGCTCGTTTTCCAAGAAAACATAATGAGAAAAAGGCAAAGGCCATGCCTGGGGGTGACCAGGTTGCCATGGCAAAGCCAATCCATTCCACAATCTCACCAAAGTAATTGGCTCCAGATATGTAAGTGAACAATCCTCCTACATTTAGAAGATTCAAACATTTAAGTCAGCATAATAAGTTATCACAAGAATTAGCACCCTCCCTCCATTTCAAATAGACACTCAAGTGCTTAACAAGGGCTTTTGTATGTGTGTGTGTTGGGGGCTTTTTGACTAGGCCATTAAGGTTAAGTGACTTTCCCAGGGTCACCCAGCTAATAATAAGTATCTGAGGCTAGGTTTGAACCCAGGTCCTCCTGACTCCAAGGCCAGTGCTCTATCTCTTGTGTCACCTAGCTATCCCGTTAACATAGGTTTAAGATGAGTTGTGTTTAGAAACCCACATAGCAGTGCTTGACCAGGACTCTTTTCTTGGAAGTCCAAGTCTCTCCAGAGATCTCTGGTCACTAAGGCGTACTTTTTTAACCTGAAATCTACCAGAGCCCAGGTTTATTTTATCACCAGAGATCATGTTCTCTCACCAAAAAGAAATTGTTCCAGGGTCTAACTGTGACTGAAGAGAAGGCATCTACTTCAAACTATCAGTCACCTCCCAAAAGGAAAGGAATAAGCACTGAGATGGTACCTGCTAGTACTGTATGGTTTACTCATATTTTCTTATTTGATCCTCATAACAGCCCTGATAGGTGCCATCATTTTCTCCATTTCACATTTGAGAAGATTGTGTCAAGCAGAGATTAAGTGACTCACCCACCATCACACTATTAAACGTCTAAGGCCAGATTTGAACGTAGGTTATCCTGATTCGGGGGTCAGTGTTCTACCCACCAAGCCACCCATCTATCTCTATCTTAGTCTGCCTAAAGGCAGAACAAGTCGTACTTGTTAACTTTTATTTTCCAAAACTTTTATCATTTCTCTCCTTTTCCCAGCATTCCATAGCAGATGTTGAACCTGAAGTCAGGTAAACCTGTGTTGAAATCTTGCCTCTTTCATTACTAGCTTTATGACAATGGGCCGCTCACTTAATCTCACTAAGCTTCTATCTGAGGGTCTATGTCTGTCTAACACATCTATGAAATCACAAAGTGTTGACATATTGATCTTTCTATTTCTGTCCTCTACTCCCTCTACCTACAACAAGTTTTATGATTTTTGTTAATAATGCATAGAAGATGTGTGCTCTCTTGCATCAATTAGAGTTCATGGAAGTTGGTCTGGACTTCATTCAAAATCAAAATCATCCTATTCCAGAGAACAACTGAATATTTTCTTTTCTTTTTATTTACCAGATTCCCAAAAGTGCCATGAGACAGGCACATTTATTTTTATTTTTTTATTTGATTTGTTTATATACTTTTAGTTTACAAGATTGAGTTCCATAATCTCTTGAGTTTCAAATTTTCTCCCTGTCCTCTCCCCTCCTCCCCCATGGCAGCATGCAATCCAATATTGGATTCACAAATATTTTCAAATTGGACATTAATCTGGTTGTACAGAAGGATTGTAACCAATGGAATGAACAATGGGAAAAAAGAAAGAGAACCAAACATGAAAAAGAACAAAAGCATGTAGAGTGCTTCAGTCTCCATTTAAACTCTGTTCTTTATAGATCTTTCTCTGAATGTAGATATGTCCTTCCATCCTGAGACTTGTAGAGTTGTTTTATACCTGTGCATTGCTGAGAAGAGTCCAGTTTATCAAAGTTGGTCATCACACATATGATGTGTCTGTGATTGTGTACAAATTTTTCCTGGTTCTGCTCCTCTTACTTAGCATCAGTTTGTATAAACCTCTCCAGGTGAATATGAAGACCTTCTGCTCCCCATTTCTTATAGCACAGTAGTATTCCGTTACATTCATATACCACAACTTGTTTAGCCATTCCCCAATTGATAGGCATCCCCTAGATTTCCAATTTTTTGCCACCACAAAGGGAGCTGCAATAAATATTTTTGTGCATATGGGTCTTCTTCCCACTTCTATGATCTCTTTGGGGTACAACCCCAGAAGTGGTATTGCTGGGTCAAAGAGTATGCAATTATTTATAGCCCTTTGGGCATAGTTCCAGATTGTTCTCCAGAATGGTTGTAACTGAATATTTTCTCAAGGAAACACACACACAGAGGGAGAGAGAGAGGGAGAGAAAGACAGAGACAGAGAGAGACAGAGAGACAGCAAGAGACAGAGAGAGAGAGAGATACACACACAGTGTTAGAAATAAAGGATCCATGTAATCAAAAATACTCAAAGTAAAGCTTTTTGCAGGAGCAAAAAAACAACAGCATACTAGAAACAAAGTGGGTGGTCATCAGTTTGGAAATAACTGGACAAATTGTGGTAAATGAATATATTTGAATATAACTGCACCATAAGAAAGAACAAACGTGAAGTATTCATTATCTTAGTTAAGATAATGTATATATGAAGTGTTTCACAAACCTTAAAGAACCATATAAATGCTAGCTATTATTATTGTTATTGTTATTGTTATTATTATCATCATTCAGGAAAAAAATTGGAACACTTGCATGAACCAAAAGAACAATTAGTACAATGACCAATCTAATATAAAAGAAAACAACAATGAAAGGCATCAGAACTCTGGTCAGTGGGAAAATTCATCTTAACTCCAGGTCCCTGGTAGTGAAACATACTTCCCTCCTCTCCTCAGAGCAGTGATGGATGGACTACAGGTGTAGAACAAGGCGTATACTACTGGACACAATCAATGCTTTGATTTGGTTTGCTTGAACACTTTGCTACAAGGAAGGGTTCTAAGGGAATGGGGTTATTATTGGGAAGCGGCAATTGTGTTTTCTAAAGAGCATCAATAAATCATGTACACCTATACATATGTTTATCTATACAAATAAATGTATATATGGTATGCAGATATGTATGCATACAAATGTGCATGTGTTTTAATCTGAAAATATAGATGATTCTACATAGAGATCAAGATAGAGATAACTATAGATATAGATACAGGTGGAGATAGAGATAGAAATAAATGATTAGAGAGATAGATAATATAGATGATGATATAGATATATAGAAGATGACATAGATGTAGATAATATAGATAATGATATAGATACAGACAATATAGATGATATAGATATATGGATGATATAGATAATATACATATATATAGATGATATAGATGATGATATAGCTATATAGATGATGATATAGCTATATAGAAGAT
>JAQQSW010019348.1:0-11066 GCA_028646575.1 Pseudocheirus occidentalis | reverse complement strand
TGCAGGCCATTCGGGAGCTCAAAAAGGATTTTGAAAATCAAGTAAGAAAAGTGGAGAAAAAATTGAGAAGAGTAATGAGAATGATACAAGAGAATCATGGAAAGTGAGTCAACAGCCTGGACCCAAAAGTACTGAAGAAAATAACACCTTAAAAAATAAACTAACTAAAATGGCAAAAGAGGTCCAAAAAGCCAATGGGGATAAAATGCCTTTAAAAGTTGAATTGGCCAGATAGAAATAAGAATTTCAAAAACTCACTGAAGAAAATAATTCCTTCAAAATTATATTGCAGCAAATGGAAGCTAATGACTTTGTGAGAAATCAAGATACTATAAAACAAATCCAAATGAATAAAAAAATAGTAGGCAATGTGAAAATCTTATTGGAAAAACCACTGTCCAGGAAAATAGGTACAGGGGAGATAATTTTAGAAATTATTGGACTATCCAAAAGACATGATCCCCCTCCCCCCAAAAATGCCTTGGTATCATATTTCAAGAAATTATCAAGCAAAATCACTCTGATGTTCAATAACCAGAGGGCAAAATAGATATTGAAGGAATTCACTGATAGTCCTTTGAAAAAGATCCCCAAAAGAAAACTTTTAGGAATATTATAGCCAAAATTTCAGAGTTCGCAGATAAAGGTGAAATACTACAAAAAAGTCAGGAAGACATGATTTGAGTATTGTGAAAATAATCAGGATAACACAAGATCTAGCAGCTTCTACATTAAGGGATCAAAGGGCTTGGAATATGATATTCTGGAGGTCAAAGGAGCTAGCACTAAGACCAAGAGTCACCTACCAGCAAAACTGAGTATACTGCTACAAGGCAAAAAGCATTCTTGATGAAAAAAAAACAGAATTGAACAGAAAATTTGACTTTCAAATACAACAGTCAATAGAAGCATGAAAAGGTAAACAGGAAAGAGAAATCATAAGGTGTTGTGCAGAGAATAAGAGTGAGCAGAGACCTGGGTTCAAGGTACAATTTAGGTGTGTATTTATTGAGCAAGTGTGAGACTACCAGAGCGTAAACTCAAATTGGTAGTGTCCATTGAAAGTACAGGCATTGTTTAAAAAGGATAAAGTCACAAAAACCAGAGTCAATGATTGGAGCTAGCAGAAGCCATGATGTATGGAAGCAAAGAGCAACCACTGGTTAGATCGATAGCTCAGGGCTAATATGGGAATATGGAACAAGACTACAAGGGTATAACCTTCCTATGTTATGGAATGTTGGCCATCCTAGAACAGGGTGGAGTGCACAGGGTGGAGGGTCTGAGTCAGCTTCCCAGAACAAGGTGGAGTCATGGGGTAAGGGGGACTGGAATTCCCCAGAACAGGCTGGTATCATGTTCTGGGCAAAGGGTGTAGGGACCCCGCTTGGTCAGCAGAACCGGACAGAGTGTTCTCTACATAATATAGTCTTGCACCATAACCCTAGGCTAAACCTTGTACACTATAATGATTCGGGGAGAATATAGAATGCTGATTTGAGGAAGGAGGGAGTTAGGGGACCACGCCTTGGGCAATACAGAGGACTATGCCTTAAGCTGTTTCAAGCTATTACAGGGTGTAGGATGGAAACAAAGACAGAAATATAAAGGGGATTAATGGTGGGTCTCAAATCAGGGGGTATGTAGTGACCTGTGATTTGGGTTTGGGTACAACGAAAGAACTTATTAAAGTTTATTTATATTCATACATGGAAAAATGATATTTAAAATTCATGAGACTTTTCTCAGTAAGAGGATACTTAAAGGGAATAGACAGATAGATAGATAGATAGATAGATAGATAGATAGATAGATAGATAGATAGATGTGTGTATAAGTGGGTGTATGAGTGTATGTACAAATGTTTGTGTGTGTACATGTATACAAAGGCAGAGGGCACAGGGTGGTGAATTGAAGGTGAAGGGATGATATCAAAAAATAAAATTAAGAGGTGAGAGAATAAATTGTGAGAAGGAGAGGGGGAGAGATAGAATGGGGTGCTTTATCTCAAATAAAGTAGGTAGGAGATGGTTGTTACAATGGAGGGGAAGAGCAGGAACATGAAAAGGAATGAGACAACTTTACTCATGGCTTAAGGAGGGAATAATATATACATACTCACTTGGGTATCTTTACCCTACAGGAAAGAAGGGGAGAAGGAGATAAAAGAAGAGGTGATAGAAAAGGGGCAAAATAGGGGAGAAGGTAGTTAGAAGCAAACACTTTTGAAAAGAGACATGGTCAAGGGAGAAAATAGAATAAATAAGGGGCAGGATAGAATGAAGGGAAATATAATTAGTTTTTCTCAATATAACTACTATGGAAATGTTTTGCATTACTACACATGTATAATCTATATTGAATTGCTTGTCTTCTCAGTGGTGGTGGTTGAGGAGGGGAGAAGGGAGAGAATCTAGAATTCAAAGTTTTAAAAACAAATGTTAAAAATATTTTTTTACATGCATAAGGCAAATGAGATATACAGGCAATGGGGGTATAGAAATACATCTTATGCTACAAGAAAGTAAGGGGGGCATTATGGGGACATGAGAAAAGACAGATTGGGGGAAAGGGGTATTCAGTATGCTTGTCATCTTGGGGTGGGGGATAGGGGAGAGATGGAGAGAAAACCTGTAACTCAACATTTTTGAGAAATGAATTTTGCAAACTAAAAATACATTTAAAAAAAGATGAATAAACCTTCTAAATCACAGTAGAACATATCAGTTGTCTAAATATAAACATTTATAACAGTAAAAAAGATTACTTTAAGCAAATAAGTTATTTTGACTCTTATAAAACCCAAATTCATTATAAGGGACATATGAAGAAAGACACTATCAGCATATAGCAGGAGAATTGATAAATAGATGAATGTATAAAATAATTTTACAAACATATATCTGTGTGTAATGGTAGCCCTTTCTGTGGTGGGGGAGAGGGAAGAAAAAAATTACTTGATAATTTTGTTACTTGAAAGGAACAACAAGTTGTCCATAGTTGTCCATAGCACATTTTCAGTTTCATGTACAATCATCTTCTTTATTATATTGCTATGTAAATGCTTTTTACTCCATAAATTA
The DNA here is from genome assembly GCA_028646575.1 of Pseudocheirus occidentalis. Taxonomy (NCBI): domain Eukaryota; kingdom Metazoa; phylum Chordata; class Mammalia; order Diprotodontia; family Pseudocheiridae; genus Pseudocheirus; species Pseudocheirus occidentalis. The sequence continues at coordinate 7,983 of JAQQSW010019348.1, read as the reverse complement.
AAAATAATGTTCAAAAAAGATAAAAGTAGATGATTTTAATAAATAAAAATGAATATTTGCAAGAAAAAGGGAAAAGGATATTTATGTACAAAAATGTTTATGGCAGCTCTTTTGTGGTAGCAAATAATTGGAAATTGAAAGGATGCTCCACAATTGGGCAATGGCTAAACAAGTAGTAGTATGTGATTGTTATGGAGTACTACTGGGGGGGGGGGTATTATCTGAAAAAAATCATGGCAAGTCTTATATGAACTGATGCATGGTGAAGTGAGGACTTTTAGATTGTTGTGCATAGTAACAGCAATGGTGTAAAGGTGATCAACTGTGAAAGTATTGACTACTCTAATAAATATAATGATCTATGACAATTCTGTACCATTCAGGATGAAAATAAATGCTTTCTCCATCTAGGGAGAGAACTAGTGGACTCTAAACACAAATTAAAATACAATTTTCTTGCTTTCTTTATTATTTTTGCTTTGTGTGATATGACTAATATGAAAGTATGTTTTGCATGATTTTGCAAGTATAATTACTGTCATTTTCTTGCCTTCCCAATGGATAGTGGTGAGATGTAAGGCAAGGAGGAAATTTAGAATTCAAATTTTTAAAAGAAAAGAATGTTTAACACCAAAAGCAATCTAAATGGGTGCATGTTTTAGGTATAAAGGCTGATACTGTAAGTAATATGGGGAAGCAACGAATAGTTTACCTGTCAAATCTATGGAGTAGGGAAGACTTTATGACCAAAGAAGAGTTAGAAAGCATTATAAAATGTAAAATGGATAATCATGATTACATTAAATTGAAAAGTTTCTGTACAAACAAAACCAAAGTAACCAATGTAAAGAGGGAAGTGGGAAATTGGGAAAGAATTTTTACAACCAGTATCTATGATAAAGGCCTCATTTCTAAAATATACAGGGAACTGAGTCAAATCTGTAAGAATAGAAGTCATTCTCCAATTGATAAATGATCAAAGGATATTAACAGGCAATTTTCAGAGGGAGAAATTAATATCTATAAACATATGAAAAATGCCCTAAATCACTATTGATTAGAGAAACGCAAATCAAAACATCTCTGAGGTACCACATCTCACCAATCAGATTAAATAAGATGACAAAACAGGAAAATGACAAATGCTGGAGAGGACATGGAAAAATTGGAACCCTAATGCATTTTTAGTGGAGTTGTGAACTGATTCAACCATTCTGGAGAGCAATCTGGAACTATGCCCAAAGGGCTATAAATAATTGCATACCCTTTGACCCAATAATGCCACTTTTGGAGTGGTATCCCAAAGAGATCATAGAAATGGAAAGAAGAATATGTACAAAAAAGTGGAAGAATATGTACAAAAATATTTATTGCAGCTCTCTTTTGGTCGCAAAAAAACTGGAAATTAAGGGCATGTCTATCAATTGGGTAATGGCTAAACAAGCTGTGGTATATGAATGTAATGGAATACTGTTGTGCTATAAGAAATGAGGAGCAGACGGACTTCATATTTACCTGGAGAGGCCTATGAAAACTGATGCTATGTGAGAAGAGCAGAATCAGGAGAAATTTGTACGCAATGACAGACACAACATATGTGTGACGACCAACTTTGGTAAACTGGATTCTTTTCAGCAATTCACAGTTATAAGAAAACTCTAAAAGTCTCAGTATGGAAAGAGATGTCTACATTCAGAGAAAACTCTAGAAAGAAAGAAGAGAGTTTAAATGGAAACTGAAGCAAACGACATGCTCTAGTTCTTTTCTATGTTTGATTTTGTTTCCTCTTTTCCATTGTTCACTCCATTGGTTACAACCCTTCTATACAACTGTAATGATACTGAGATTTAAAGATCTTCCATGCCCCCTTGAACTTGCTGACATAGCAGGAAGGGGTGGAGCAAGAGAACGCTGGAACCAAACTACCACCGCGGTGGTGACTGGAGGCAGCAGCAGCAGCTGCAGCTGCAGTGGCTGCGGTGGCGGCGACGGCGGCAGCAGCAGCAGCAGCGCAAACTCCTTTTTCTTTGAGCCATTCAGAATCTCTAAGATCTCTTGCTGAGGACTGCCAGGGAGGAGAACTGCGGAGGGGCCAGAGCTGCTGGACACAAGGCTGCCTGAATGCTGAGTAGTTGCCATGAGTGAGGAGAGGAGGACCTTTGCCTGAGGTCGCCTGTCCTGTTTTGAAGGCTTGAGAATGCGGGTATTTACTACTTTAACTACATGTGCCAACTTCATAACTACTGTCTTGGCTTTGAGTTTCTGGTTTTGGGATTCAGTCTTCTGGTACTTGAATAAATACTCTGACTATACTTCTCATGTAGAGAGCCTGTTACATTTTGTGATTAATAACCATATCAGCATACTTATAGTTACTGTAGGCTTTGTGAATGCTGCATTGCTGATAAAACAACCAGACCAATGCGAAAGTCCAATATGAAAGTATTTGCAGATTCTATACTTGAGTGCATGCCACCATGGCAGGGAGGGGGCCGGTGGAGAGGGGAGGGGGGGAATTTGAAACTCAAGGGGTTGTGGAACTGATTCTTGTAAACTGAAAGTAAATAAACAAATCAATTAAAAACCAGAAAAGAAAAGAATGTTTAAAAGAAATAATTGATTTAAAAAACACTTTCCTATCAGTAGTAATACAAATAGAAAAGCACTCCCTACTCTCAAAAAGAATTAAAATTAGAATTCATCTTAATGAAGGAGTCTGCACATACACAGAGTTTGACTTGCAAGTCAAATGAAAAACATACCATGAGGCTTATAGTTGCTGTGCCTTTTCTTTAATGTCATTTCCAACTTTAAAATTTCATCGATTTCTGATACTGAGAATTCTGACAGTGCCAAGGACTTCTGTAGCAAGAATTATCTCTATGGATCTTCAGGATCTGTAAGCTCTGGCATAAACAGAAACAATTGCTAGGTGACATTTCCATATCTGTTTCTTCCCAGCATGACAATTACAGGCACAGGATCGTAAACACTACTATTCCCGGGGTTCTTGAATTCTGATGTGCACAATGGCCAACAAATCCTTGAGAAATCCTTAAGTCTCCATATTACTTTAGGTGTGACCAATTCTGTGTCTCAGTCTTCTCTGGGTGTGTGCTCTCTCCTTTCTGAAACGTTATTTGACTCACTTACTTGAGGATCTGTCAAACTGCCACTTGTCCGTTGATAATATAATAACTCCAATATACCTTCTTCCAGTCAATACAAGACTTTTATGTTTTTTTCACAAGTTATTTCATTGTCATTGAGATCATTCAAATTCAATAAAAATTTCCATTTAGTCTAAGTTTCTAACTACCTTCTTGCTAATCCTTTGAATATGTCAGATGCTTCTGAGTTGCTTTGTGGAATTCCTTTAAACTGATAGAATCCATCTGGGTAGATGCCTGCTTTTTCCTAGTTTTTCTCTGCGGTAGGGGTCATTTAGTGTCAGTTGCATATGTCCTGTAATGCAAACTATTCACTTTCTGGTTCAAAGTCCTTTCATCTACAAATACTCTTATTTTACAACTCATTTCTCACTTTTTGGGCATCACATCTAGACTTTGGGATTATGTGATGAACCCATTGACCAACAAAGTGTTGTGGGTTTTGTGGGGGGGATAGGAGGGGAGAGAATTTTTAAAATCTTTCATCAAGGCACTATTCTTTGACTAATCTCAAAAATGTTAGGAGAAAATTAGTAAACACATTACTTTTTAGGCATATACCACATTTTACTCTTGCAATAAGAACAATCCTGGTTAAGAGTCTCCTTGAATAAATACTTTAATGCTCTTGTTTTTGTTCAGTTGTTTCAGTCACAACTGATTCTTCATGACCTCATTAGATCTTTTGTTTTTGTTTCATTTCATTTTGTTTTGATTGGCAAATATACTGGAATAGTTTGCCACTTTCTTCTCTAGTTCATTTTACTAATGAGGAAAGGCAAATAGAGTAAAGTGACTTGCTCAGGATTACACACCTAGCAAATATCTGAGGAAATATTTGAACTTGTAAAGAAGAATCTTCCTGACTCTATGTCCCGTGGTCTATACATTGTTCTACCTCACTCCTAGAAACTCAACAAAATAAGACTTCTCTGAAAGTTCTCCTAGTAATCAGTGTCCTTGTGCTGCTCACTATCATCACTTTCTTCTCTCATTGTAAGCTTCTCCATAGAAGGCCTGGATTACAAATGTATTCCATTCTTGAAGCCTATTTTGCTGCCTACATTATTCAGTTAATAACTTGGATAAGCTGGAAGTTGATTCCAATCAACACTGATATTAGGGATTATAGCCTCAACTTCATTTTGAGAATACTTGGCTTGCCTAGGTAGCACAGTGCATATAATTAGGACTTCCAATTAGGAATATATGAGTTCAAATCTTATCTCAGGTGTTTACAAACTTTCTGTTTCTCCTCAGATTACTCATATGTAAAATGGAAATGGCACTACCCACCTCCCAGAGTTGTTGTGAGAATAAAATAAAATGTCAGATGTTAAGAGGTTTTGTAACCCTTAAAGTTATATATTACTAGTTATTCTTATTGTTAACAAAGACTTCCCTAGCAAATCTTCCTCAGAACACTTTATATGAATCAGCCCACAGAGGTATTTTTTCCAAACATCACTTGTTGTCCTCTGTCCAGCACAGGAGAGCACTCTGCATTTTCAATTCCTGCAATGTCTTCTTATTGATTTTTAAATCAAGGTGGAAAAGATCCATAAATAACTGGTGATGAGGTCAAACTCAAAGTTCTTGGGACTTGGGTGATGTTTATCTTTCTCTGACTTTATTTCCCAGAATTGCTTCAGTAGACATCAATTTCTAATGAAACAAGTTGGCATTTACTTTTTGACTACATGTAACATGCTGCTCCTGTTGTCCTTGTCTGTAACCAAAAACTGCTCTTTCCCTTTAGCTGCAACCTTTTCGTCCTAACTTTGCATCAGACTGCTCCTTTTTAGGTCTTTAGCTTGTTCATTGGCAAGTCACACTGACTATAATGTCACTTACTCTTCCAATTAATGTGACTTGTTTGCACAATTATAAGACTAGAACTAATGAGTCATAGATTTTCATCTGTGAAGTTAATTAGGATAAAAGGTTTTCTCTTTACATGATGTTTTGATAAGGTATTTCCCTCTTCCCCCATCACAAGGCAATAATATTGATTAACATAACAACACCAGAATCTTCCTCTGACACCACTTTTCCTCCCTGTTTTCTTTACTATTCCTTTTTTTCTAATCTTTGCTACGTATAAAAACTATATCTTTGCACTCAGGTCTCTAAATACTACAAGTAAAATCATTTCTATGTGGCACAAAACCAGAAAATTGCAATAATGCTATAGCATTTCCCATAACTATTTTTCTAAATCTCCCAAATGGAAGTTGTTGGTGATATAAGAAATGGGAAAAGGAGGGAAAATAGTATCACCAGAATAGTAGATTTTCTGTTTGCAAATAATGTATAGTTGTCATCATCTAAATTAAGCCTCATAAGTGGAACATTACCTGAGTTTAGAAAGAAGACAGATATGAAAAGGCAGAGATAAGGAAAGAGAGAGTTACACATGTGGGACACAACCAGTGAAAATACCCAACTGGAAGATGGAGTGTCACATGTAAGGGATAGCAGACATGTCACTGAATTATAGTACATTTGAAGGAGAGTAGGGTATAAAAAGTTTGAAAAAGTACATAGGAGTCAGGTTTTGATGGAATTCTGTCTACAATTCCAAAGCTCTTTACATTTTATTATCTTGTCTTTCAATGATGAGTATGATAAAGATTGTTTATGTAATGTGTTTTCTTTCTGAAGGATTCAATTACCTAGAAGTGCATGGGACTTTTAGCAAGATTATGTTATGAAAAGCTTATACCACGAGTGTAGATAGTTGATGAGGAAGTGTAGGGCAAATTGGAACATGCACTGTGTATATATCATAAGTTTCCAAAGGTATGGGGCCAGGATTCATGGGTATGATTGGAAGATACAGTGGAGATTAAAATTACAGTTTGAGGGGAAGAACAAAGATGTGCGAGTAAAAGCAGGACCTTGACTGAGCTCATCCCTGAATTACCAACAATACCTGTAAAAAGACTCTTAACAAATTTTGGAGCTACTGAACTCATAAAATGACAGAATGAAGCAAATCTCCCATGGAAGGCAGCTGGTGGGTTGACAGGAAGGGTCTATCACACAAGACTTGGAGTGGAGCGCAGTCTCATGTAGGCTGCACTGGAAGAGACCAGGAAGAGCAGAACACAGGGAACTGAATCACTGGAAGGTGTAGCAGTTTCCAGATTTCTCAACCCACAAATATTAAAGAGAAAGTAAAAGGTCATTGGGGAAAATCTGTAGGACCTGGGTGAAAGAAGACTGTGATCTGGCCCCTCCCCCCAGGTGGCTTTGCTTTTCCCTGCTTGGATCTGGGTCAAAGTCTTGAGTGGTGGTCCTGGGATGAGAAGGAATGCTGGCTTGGCAGAACTTCTGTTGGCTGTGGAGAGGAAGTCCTCCTCACAGTTCTGAGGCAGGTGTCTAGAAGTAGATCTGACAACTGGCCAAAACCCCAGAAATTTGAGTGACAGCACTCTCCATTCTAGAAGCAGAGTTCCACCACAGAAAACATTTCAAAAGTCAAGTAATTGACTGGCAGATGAGCAAAGAGAGGAAACATAATCAAACTATATAATTGCGTTTTTTGTGTGATGAAGAGGATCAAAACATAGAACCAGAAGACAACAAAGTCAAAAGGGCATCAAAAGTCTCTAAGAAAAAGATGAATTGGTCCCAGGCCATGGAGGAGTTCAAAAAGGATTTGGATATACAAGTAAGAAAAGTAGATGAAAAATTGGGAAGAGAAGTGAGAGTGATGCAAGAAAATCATGAAAAATGAGTCAACAGCTTGCTAAAGGAGGCTCTCCAAATATACTGAAGAAAATAATACCTTAAAAAGTAGACTAACATAAATGACAAAAGAGATCCAAAAAGTCAATGACGAGAAGAATATCACAAAAAAAGTAGACTAGGCTAGACGGAAAAGAAAGTTCAAAAACTCACTGAAGAAAAATGATTCCTTAAAAATTAGAATGGAGCAGACGGAAATTAATGACTATGAGAAAATTATGAAAATATTATAAAAAGAAAATATTATAAAACAGATCTAAAAAAATGAAAAAAATAGAAGACTGTGAAATGTCTCATTGGAAAAAACCACTGACCTGGAAAACAGATGTAGGAGGGATAATTTAAAAATTACTGGCCTCCCTGTCATGATCAAAGGAAGAGCCTAGACATCATCTTTCAAAAAATTATAAAGGAAAATTGCCCTGATATTCTAGAACCAGAGGGTAAAACATAAATTCAGAGAATACATTGATAAACTCTTGAACCTCCCCCCCAAAAAAAAATATCCTTGGAGTATTATACTCAAATTCCAGAGTTCCCAAGTCCAGGAGAAAATATTGTAAGCAGTGGGGGAAACAAATTTAGTGTTTTGTAAACACAATTAGGATAACACAAGATCTAACAGTTTCTACATTAAGGGATCAAATGGTTTGGAATATGATTTTCTGGAGATCAAAGGAGCAAGGATTAAAACCAAGAATCAACTACCCAGAAAAACTGAATATAATACTGCAGGCAAAATAGGTCATTCAATGAAATAGAGGACTTTCAAGCATTCTTGATGAAAAGACCATAACTGAACAGAAAATTTGGCTTTGAAATACAAGAAAAAAGAGAAGCATAAAAGGTAAGGGATGATATGCTAAAAGGAGAAATTGAGAGGTGGGAGAGAAATAGAATGAGAGGAGACAGGGAGAGACAGAATGTTAATCATCTCATATAGAAGATGCTAGGGATAATTGTTACATTGGAAGGGAAGAACAGGAAGGCAAAAGGGAAAGGGTCAAACTTACTCTCATGGAATTTTGCTTAGGAAAGGAATGACATAAACCCTAAATTG
>JAQQSW010019347.1:0-11066 GCA_028646575.1 Pseudocheirus occidentalis | reverse complement strand
AAGAGAGCAGAGCAGGGGAGCTTTACAGTGGGATTGCTGTTTTAGGGTTGGGGCAGGGGCAAGACGGGGAGAAAATTTGTAATTCAAGAATGTCATGAAAATGAATGATGTAAACAAGAAAACAAATAAAAAATATTAAAAAAAAAAAAAGAAAGAATTCACTAGACTCCTCCTGAAAGAAATCCCAGATTGAAAATTCCAAGACATATAGCAGCAAAATTCAAGAATTTTAATGTCAAGGAAAAAATACTGCAAGCATCCAGAAAAAAGAATTCAAATACTGTGGAACTGCAGTGAGCACCTAGCATCTTCTAGATTCAAAGATTGGAGGGATTGGGATTTGATATTCTGTAAATCAAAAAAGCTTGGACTGCAACCAAGGATCAACTACCCAGCAAAACTGAGCATAATCTTTCATGCAAGAAGATGGTCATTCAAAGAAATAATGGACTTCCAAACATTCCTGATGAAAAAGGCAGAGCTCAATGGAAAATGTGATCTCCAAATACAAGACTCAAGAGAGACTTTTAAAAGATAAACGAGGAAAACACATCCACCCACACTCACACAAACATGCACACACATACACATAACTTGTGATTCATCCAGAGCAACTGTTTACATCCCTATTGAAAAGCTGATACATGTCAATATTGAGATTTATATAATTATAAAGTAATTTAAAATCGATATACATAGGTAGAGGGTGAGGGTATAAAGGAACTGATCTGATGATTAAAAAAATGTTATTAAGTGATACAAAGGGATCGTAATGGGAGAAAAGGGAAGGAAGAGGCAGAACAGGGTAAATTATGCTACACAAAGAGGCATGAAAACATGCTATAGTAGAGGAAAGGAAGGGAGGGAGATGACCATCATATGAACTTTATTCTTATTGTTTCTTTTTCAAGGAGGGATCAGCATAATCAGTTAAGTTTAGGATTCTCACCAGAAAATACACAAAAAATCATTATAGTAGAAGGAAGGGAGGGAAGGAGAAGAGCACTCTATGAAATTTACTGTCATCAGTTTGGGTTCAAGGAAGGAATAACATACTCCGTTAAGTATAAAAATCTATTGTGCTCTATAGGCAATAAGAGGGGTGAGGGTGAAAAAGGGGGTGTTGATTAGAAGGGAAGGAAATACTAGTAAGAGGGAAGGGTAGGTAAAAGGAAGGAAGTACATAGAGAGTGAATACTGAGGGAGTGGTCAGAAAGGAAAACTTTTTAAAATCTTTTTTTAAAAAATAATTCATTTATTTTCTTGTTTACATCACTCATTTCCATGAGATTTTTAGTCACAAATCTTCTCTCCATCCTTCCCCCACCCACCACCCCAAAACAATGATCCCACTGCATAGCCTCTCTCCCAATCTGCTCTCTCCCTCGTCCTCCTCCATCACCCCTCTGACTCTCCAGCTAGGCAGGATGGGTCTCCCTACCCCAGTGCTTGTATATCTTAATTCCCAGTTGCATGTAGTTAATAACAATAATAAAAATATATATAGGTGAAAAATATGTAATTATATATAATTAACATTTGCTTATAGAACTTTAAAATGTAAGTTCTTTCCCTTCCTCCCTCATCACCTACTCCCACTGCAAGGACAAGCAATTAAATACGGGCCGTACATGTGTAATTATGCAGAATATCTCCACAGTGGATATATTGTGTGAGACTGACTATATGTCCCTCCTTCCTATCCCACCCCCCCTTGTTCTATTCTCTACCCAGTCCTTTTACAGAAGTGTATACTTCCAGCAACCCTCCCCCAAACCCTACCCTCCCCTCCATCATCCCACCTCTCATCTCCATCCCCCCTCCTCTCCTGTGTGGCAAGATACCTAGTTTAGAATTTATGTCATTCCTTCCCTAAGCAAAATTCAATGAGAATAAGGTTGACCCTTTCCCTTTTGCCTTCTTGTTCTTCCCCTTTATTGTAACAGTTATCCCTTGCCTCTTTTATATGAGATGATTAACCCCATTCTGTCTTTCCCTGTTTCCTCTCAATCTAATCCTCTCCCACCTCAGAATTTCACCTTTTAAAGGATTGTCCCTTCCTTTTCAATTGATCCTGTGCCCTCTATGTACACATACATACACATACTCAGATATGTGTTCATATGCATAAGTAAACCCTCTCATATAGACATATGTATATGCATATGTATATATAAATTTGTATTCCTTTCACCTATCCTCATACTGAGAAAAGTTTCAAAAGTTACAATGATTGTTTTTCCATGTTGGCATGTAAATAGTTCAACTTTGATAAGTTCCTTATGATTTCTTTTCTGTGTTTACCTTCTCATGCTTCTTGTATTTGAGTCTCAAATTTTCTTTTCAGTTCTGTTTTTTTTCAGCAAGAATGTTTGAAAGTCCTCCACCTCACTGAGTGACCATATTTTCCCCTGGAACATTATACTCAGTTTTTCTGGGTACATGATTCTTGGTTTTCATCCTATCATATCATATTCCAAGCCTGGAATATCCAGAATATCATATTCCAAGTCTTTTGATCCCTCAATACATTGTTACCAGATCCTGGGTTATACTAATTGTGTCTCCACAGTATTCAAATTGCTTCCTCTTGGCAGCCTGTAATATTTTCTCTTTGATCTGTGGACTCTGGGACCTGGCTATAACATTCCTAGGAGTTTTCTTTTGGAGATCTTTTTCAAGAGGTGATTGGTGAATTCTTTCAAGTTCTATTTTGCCCTCTGGTTCTAAAATATCAGGGCAATTTTCCTTGAGAATTTCTTGAAGGATGCTTTATAGGCTTTTTTTTCTTCTGATCATGACTTTCAGGTAGTCCAATAATTTTTAAACCGTCTTTCCTGGATCTATTTTCCAGGTCAGTGGTTTTTCAGTGAGATATTTCACATTGCCTTCTATTTTTTCATTTGTTTAGATCTGTTTAATAGTAAAGTCATTTGCTCCATTCTAATTCTGAAGGAATTATTCTCTTCAGAAAGCTTTTCAGATTCTTTTTTGATCTGGAAAATTTGACTTTTTAGGGCACTCTTCTCCTCATTGGCTTTTTGGGCCTCTTTTGCCATTTTAGTTAGTCTGTTTTTTAAGGGTTTATTTTCTTCAGACAGGTTGTTGACTCTCTTTTGATGATTTTCTTGCTTCATTCTCATTTCTCTTCCCAAATTTTCCTTCACTTCTCTTATTTGGTTTTCAAAAGCCTTCTTAAGCTGATCTATGGCTTGTAAGCAGTCTACATGTTTCTTGGAAGCTTTTGGTGTGGGAATTCCAAATGTATTGTCTTCCTCCCATTCCATGCTTTGATCCTTTTCCCCCCAAAATGGGATTCTTGAGTTCAATTGCTGTTCTTTCTTTGGTTCCTGTGCCTGCTCATGTTGCCAGTGATTTCTTGACTTTTTAGGTCTGTGGAACTCTGCTTCCAGAGAGAAAAGCTCTTTCCAAAATCACTGGGGTTTTTGCAGCTCCTAGAGGTATAAGGACGCTACTGTAGCCCCCCACCCACCGCTTTGGCTCACTGAAAACACACCTCAGGACCAGCACCCAAGACCACGATCTGTATCCAGGCTGCTCAACGCAAGAGCACATAGCCTCTGAACGATTCTTTGGCCCACCCCTGTAGTCTGCAGGTCAGGAGCCATATGGAGGTGGCTGCAAGGCCTCTGCTTCTGTAGCTTCCTTGCCCTGAAGGCATTTTCACCTGACTGCTTTTCTCCTCCAAATTTAGCTAAGTTCCACTGACTTTTCACTTAGTCTTTGTTTCTTATGGCCTGATAATTCTGTCAACTGCCACAGCTGCCTGTGATCCACTCTCCTGAAGGCTCCAGCTGCGGCTTGTCCTGACTGCCCCAGGGCCAAGCCGTGGTTTCAGGCTGGGATGGTTTCAGCTCCTAGCATGTTGTGATGAGCACTTCCTGTCAAGCTGCCTTCAGTAGGAGATGTGTTTTTCTGTAATTTTCATGAGTTTTGGATCCCTAAAATTTATTTAGAATCATATTTTATGGGTATGTGAGGTTACAGGCTATGTGGGAGTTACAGAACCTTGTTGCTTATATGCCGCAATCTTGGCTCCACCCCAAGAAAGTAAAACTCTTAAGGAGGGGAAGGGAAAAGGAAGAAACAAAAACATTAAGAGGGCAGGTAATAGGATGTAGGGAAAGACACAGATAGTCATCATAACTGTGAATGTGAATGGGATGAATTCCACCAAAAAAGACAGCAAATAGCAGAATGGATTAAAACCCATAATCCTACAATATGCTGTCTACAAGAAGCCCATTTGAAACAAGGGGATATGCACAGGGTAAAGGTAAAAGACTGGAGTACAATATATTATGCTTCAGCTAAAGTTAAAAAAAAAGCAGGGGCAGTAATGCGTATCTCAGAGAAAGGAAAAGCAAAAATAAATCTAATTAAAAGAGATACAGAAGGAAATTATATCCTGCTAAAAGGCACCAGCAAGAATGAAGCAACATCATTGTTTAATATATATTCACCAAGCTATAGAGCATTTAAACTCCCAGAGGAGAAATTAAGGGAATTAGAGAAAGAAATAAAGAGCAAAACTACACTAGTAGGGGACCTCGTTCTCCACCTCCCTGAACTTGGTCAATCTAACCTCAAAATAAACAAGAAAGAAATTAAGGAGGTGAATAGAATTTTAGAGAGGGTAGGTATGATAGACCTCTGGAGAAAATTGAATGGAGATAGAAAGGAATATACCTTTGTCTCAATGGCACATGGCACATACACAAAAATTGACCATGTGCTAGGGCATAAAAACTTCATAGTTCAATGAGGAAAGCAGAAATGTTAAATGAATCCTTCTCATATCATGATGCAATAAAAATTATATGCAAAAAAGGGCCATGGAAAGATAGACTAAAAACTACTTGGAAATTAAATAATTTATTCCTAAAGAACAAATGGATCAAAAAAGAAATTATAGAAACAATTAGTAACTTCATTCAAGAGAATGACAATAATGAGAAAGCAACAGACCAAAACTTGTGAGATGCAGCAAAAGCAGTTCTTAGAGGAAGTTTTATACAGCTGAAAACATACATAAAGAAAATAGAGAAAATGGAGGTCGATAAATTGGGCATCCAACTGAAAAAGCTAGAAAAAGAACAAATTGAAAATCCCCAATTAAATACAAAATTAGAAATAAGGAAAATCCAAGAAGAGGTTAATAAACTTGAAATTAAGTAAACTATTAAATTAATAAATAAAAGTAAGAGCTGGTTTTATGAAGAAAAAATAATAACAAAACTCATTCAGCAGAACAAAAGGACAGGAACTTCAAAAAAAAACAAGGGTAAAAGATATAAAAGAAGCAGATTCAGTAGCATCAGACTTTAAATCATATTATGAGGTGATAATATTGTTGAAGTGTAAAATGGATAATTTTGATCAAAATTTTCTTGTGTAAGTAAAGCCTGTGTAGCCAAGAAAAGAAGGAATGTAGAAAGTTTGGGGGAAACTTTCTTAGATAATCTCTGAGCAAGAATGTGACTAGGTTGGAATATGGCTGTGGTGTAAGAAATGATGAACTGGTTGGTTTAGGAAAACATGGAAAAACTTGGACTTAGGATGAAAGATGCTACCTATCTTCAGAGAAACAGATGACAAGTGGAAAGGAGGGTAGTATGATCTTACATGTAAGTTATGTGTGTATATGTTTATAGATATCTATGTACATATACACATGTACATACTATAGATATACATATATACACATATACATACACACATATATCTGTAAATCTGTGCTTAATTGTAGCCTTTTTTGAGGGGGAAAAATGTAAAAAGTTCACAACAGAGCACAAAAGGAAACATACACCAAAGGAAAGAAAAGATGGACAGCTTTGAAAACAATGTGTAGTATTTATTATACAGGGTTTTTTTTTAAATGGAAATTTATTGCTTCATATTAAATCCTCTTTTATGTTCTGCTGTGTACATGGAAATATTTTCTCTTTTCTTATTTTGTATTTAAGTTTGAAATAAAAATTTAAAAATAATAATAAAAAAAGAATTAAAGGGTCATACAGAAAAAGGTTTGCATTGAAGATGGAGGTAGGTACAGCATATGGGAACTGGACAGTTTGCCTCCCATTCAGGCAGCCTTCTTAACCTGAAGTCAGTAGTTATAATCCTCATATAATTTTGTTGTTCAGTCACATGTGACCCTTCATGATGCCATTTGGAGTTTTCTTGGCAAAGATGTAAAAGTGGTTTGCCATTTCTTTCTCCAACTCATTTTACAGATGAAACTAAGGCACACAGGGTTAAGTCGCTTGCCCAGGGTCACAGAGCTAGTAAGTGTGCGAGGCCAGATTGCAATTCAGGAAGATAGTCTTCCTGATTTCAGGTCCCAGACTCCATCCACTGTACCATCTAGCTGCAGAAGCATAGACTTTTACAGGCACTTTGATACAACAGCCACAGGAATGAAGTTGTGTTGCCTGTCTGACTTGTCAAGGGTGTTGAGAGGCTTTTATCCACAAGTGGAGGGGTCTGCTACAGGGGAACAGGCTCCAAAATACCTAATCTGTACAGTTATACTGGTGCAACCTTATAGTTGTCCTCCCCCTGTCTGTCCAGGTCCTCCATCTCCTTTAATAGTCACCTCCTCCAAGAGGCTTCCTTGACTTGCCTGAACCCACCATAATCATTCCTTTGAATTTCTCCAGCCTGGACGTATGCATTATGTTGTAAACCCTGACTGGCTAGAGATGAGGTGAGAGCACCAAGGTTGAATGAATCTTGCAGGATAATGATATTTCCCAATAATGAAGCTCCTGAGAACAGACTGGAAAAGCCCATAGAAGTTTAGTCACGTCATTACTGCCTAGGATAAATTATACTCAAGTATTTTTGATTCTTGAGGGTAATCTTTGCAACTGTATGACACAAAGCAAGAGATAAATAAATGTTTGGTGACTGAGTAATCAAAAGACCTTGGGTAATGGGAGAAATGTCAGGACTGGAGAAGGTAAATGTCCTGATTTTCCAAAGAGGGAAGAAAATGGAGTTTGTAAAATATAGATGAGAGAGATTGATTTTTGTAACTGAATGGACATTTATTTGTTTATTATGACTGAATTAAGCAAATATTCTTTTAATATTTAACTAAAGTTGATGCAAGGTGGAAAACTTGCTTGTTTCTAAAATTTGACACCTAAATACAATTTTAAAAAGATATTTCTAATACTTTATTACATATTACTTATTATCTCATTCAAACACACAATGATAGAAACACAATATTGGAAATAAAGGTCTCTCACTTTTTAGGTTATATCAGGATGATATTACTACTTTGTAACAAATCCAGCTGCAACACATGTCTCATGGACTTGTGATATTTTTCTGGTCAGCAACACTCAAGGACCCCCACTGCTGCAAAGGAGTGTGGGAAGGTGTCTTCTCATATCTCTTCCTTGGCACTAAGCTCATTCTTTGTAATTTTGCAATATTCATTGCTTATTGTTTCATGATTGTTCACTAAACTAACACCGTTGTAGTCATTGTAAAAATATTTTCTTGGTCCTATTTCATTTTGCATATGTCCATTTTTCCATGCTTTACTGTATTAATCATATTTATTGTTTCTCATTGCACAATAATCTTCTGATACATTCATGGACCTCAATTTGTTTAGCTTTCCCCAATCAATGACCATCTTCTCTGCTTCCAGTTCTTTACTTCCACAAAAAAAAAGAGTGCTGCTAAACATGTTTTAGTGCATGTAGAGCCTTTCTTTTTATTAATGTCCTTCTGGAGGTGTGTGTGTATGTATGTATGTATGTGTGTATATATTATTATTCATTCATATACATATCCATATACATATATATGTATGTGTGCATATGTATATGTGTGGATATATGCATATATCCATGCATACACTATACACACACACACACACATATGTAGCAGTGGAATCTAATCTCTAGGTCAAAGGATAAGGACACTTCAGTCCCTTCATTTGCTTTCCAGAAAGGTTAACAGTAATTCCCACCTCCACCAGCAATACATTACTCTGATTTTCTTACTACAGCCCCTCTGACATTTAACTATTCCCATGTTTTGTCACCTTTGCCCATTTGCTGGGGGTGAAGTAACACCTCAACACTGTTTTGATTTCCATTTCCTTAATTATTAAAGATTTAGAGCATCCTTTTATGTGGTTGAGTTAATAGTTTGCAAATCTTTTCAGAACTGTTTATTTATATCTTTTGACTATGAGTCTATTAGGGAATGACTTTGATTTCCTGTATCTCCATTAGTTGCCTATATGTTTTATTGACAATTATATATAGTTTATATACTAAATCCTTATCTGAAAAATTTGACCCAAAGATTTTTCCCAGGGCACTACTTCCCTTCTTATCCTAGACATGCTTATTTTCTGCAAAAGCTTTTCAATTTGATTGAATGAAATGCCAGACCTGGAGTCAGAAATATTCATCTTCTTGGCTTCAAATTTGGCCTCAGATGCTTACTAGACACTTGTAGTTGGGGATTTCCAATAAGCAGTTGGTGGTATCAGGAGTGCCTGAAGCTCAGAAAAGAGAATAGGACTGGATATATCGATCTGGGAGCTATTTGCATAGAGGGGATAGTAGAGCTTTCCAAAGCTACAAGTGTAAGGAACCTCAATCTGTCTTTGCTGGTGACCTGACCTGGTCTGCATGCCTTTGTAGGGAGCTTCCCCTTTCCTCCTCCTGTGTCTCATCAGTGTTCTTTAGTGTCAGAGGTTCTGCCAGGGAAGGGCATCATTAGGAATATTCCCCAAACCAGTATGGCTTCATCCAGAACAGATGGTATGTAATCTCATTTGCCTTTTTGATAAGGTAGGTGAATTTCAAGGGAATTCTGTAGACAATATTCATTGAGATTTCAGGCAAACATTTGACAGTGTGATCCTGTCATGTCCAAGACCTGCTGGATGTCATCTGGATGCCCCATAGGCCCCTCAAAACTAAGCATTTCAAAAACAGAATTCATTAGCTTTCACCCCTCTATTTCATGTCTCTGTTTCTGTTGAAATCACTACTATCCTTCTAACTGAATACACTGTGATATATTTTATGGTGTCGCAAACCTCCCCCAAACATGTGATGAATCTGAGAGAAATTGTTTTTGTCTGGACATAGGTGGAGGGAATTTCTAGTGAGAAAATTCCTTTCACTAATACAGTGGGAACTGTCCTACACTTTGTTAATATCTAGCACTTACTAAGCACTTTATCCAAATATTATCTCCTGTGCTCTTCACAGCTCTGGGAGGGAGGTACTTTAACTTTGCAGGAATCATCCTCAACTGTGATCTTTTGAGAGCTAACAGGCAGGAAAACTGCTTGAGACTAAAAATCATGTCTCCAGACTAGCAGAGAGGGGCAGATAGATATCATTCTAGCCAGGCCAGTCCTCCTCTCTCTCAGGGAAGCACAAAGTAACCAGCCTTGTGGTGCCTTTTGCTTCCTTTAAGGTAGCAATCAGTTTTTCTAGGAGAAGGATGGGCTAAACTGCAGAAATTTCTCTCCCTTCTTCCCCCTTGAAGTAAATTAAGATAACCCCTGTGGGCACACACATTTTCCAAGGGCAACCAACACGTGTTTTGCACAGAGGTTTAGGAAAATCCCTGACCACAGCTTTAAGTTCCCTTTTTGAGATGTGGGGGCAGACTGGGCTTGCTGCCATCACTTTTTCTATGGACAGAAAAAAAACCCCAACACAGACTGATGGAGAGCCTCACACTGAGCCTGGGACTGATCCAGAGTCAGCCCCAGATTAGTGAGATCACTCACCAATTTGGTGCTCCCTCCTAGCCTCAGGAAGGCAGTGAGAAAGGTTGTGACCCTTCCTTTCCAGGGTGAAGTCCTGATCCTTCTGTATTACACAATATGCCTAAGTGGAAACTCCAAAGCTATTTTGAAAAGTGTAACTGTATAAAAGTTCTATAAACCATAACATTTTACCTGTTTGAAAGGAAGAGGACTCACTGCCAAATTGCTCTCAAGGCTGTCATATAATTTTGTGGTTTTTCTAATTACAGTACTTATGTTTTACATTCTAAAACATTCTACCTTATAAGCATCCTTATGACTTCACAAGATTGAGTCACATACCCGTCCCTAAAATGAGGTAATTTTCACATACAAACATACACATGATGAGATTTGAAGGGGAAGGAGGAGTTTAAGGACTCCTCAAAGACTGGAGATTGGAGTACAGGAGAGGGTCATCTGGAATGAATTCAGGGACTCAAGCATTTTTTAAGTCAAGGTGGCAAAGGTTTATTTTAATGACAATATGGCAGGCAGAGCTCTTTAAGCAATGCAACTTCCAATTTAGCAGAAATGATGCTAAAGCTTATATGGGAAAAGTAGTGGATTATGTTATGTGCCAGATGTTAATTAGGTGATAAACCCACAACCTTGGTCACTGGAGTCATTCACTACTGGAAACTATAAAGTCAATCAACAGTAGATTCCTGAGGGAATGCTACTGTGAACAGCTTTTAAGATTGAGATTACACAGTATTAATGAACACTCTGTTTATTCCATTACAAATCAAAATTCAGTACAATGTTCACAGTATCAACAATTCACAATATTATATACAATATTTAGAACAAGAAAAGTCTCAATATTATATCTTTTAACAGAAAGTAACAAGGAACAAGAGAAGAATCACCTGGTTTCCCTAAGGGAGAAACCAGCTTCACATTTAAAGATTCAATCAATCCAGCTAAAGATTCAATCAATCAATTAACAAAAGGGATGACATAGTTTCCCTAACAGGGAGTTGATTCAATCAACAATTCACAATATACTGATCTTCCACTCACGGGGCAACCATTAACTTTAGTTTCCAAATAAAATTCTTAGACAACCACACAAACCTTCCACCCCTTGATTTCCAACAAACTTCAGACTAGTCCAAGGGGAGGCCTTTTCTTCATTTTAACTCTGAGTAGTCTCTCTGATTCCCTGGATCCTCTTCCCTGGTCCCAGCTCCCTCCTGAGTCTGTCAAACAATCACCTAGAGTCAGGAGCAGAGAGCTG
>JAQQSW010019346.1:0-11066 GCA_028646575.1 Pseudocheirus occidentalis | reverse complement strand
TTTCTTTTTTCCTCTTTATCTCTTTCTCATGTTCTTTTTACTTTTTTTTTGGCTTAGAACTCCAAAGTTGAAATGGATCGACACCAGTGAATTCATTTTGCCTTTTTAAGATTCCCTGGCAGAAGATCAAAGAAAAGAAGAAGAAAAGCTCAAGATAAGGCTTAAAACTAGCAGGCTCTCCACACGACAGGCATGAGAACTGCAAAGTCTGTTTGTGGTAGAAATAGCTTTGACAACAACTCCTGCCGTCATGGAAACCCTGCCCCAGGTCTAGAGTGAATTTCAGGAATGAAAGGAGAAAACAGATGTTTCAGGTGGTGTAAATGGTTTTAGAATGTAAACTCTCATGATCTTCATGACAAACTGACCTTTAAAAAATCCCCTTTGTTGTACAATCTTTATTTGCATTAAGTAAACAGAGTTAAGGAGGAAAACTAGACCAAGCCTTTATAAAGTGTTTGCCTCCCTCCCAGGAAAGAGAAAAGAACAGCCCTACTTGGGATAATCTATAAATCAGTCCTAAACTGAAGTTGAAATACTATTTTACGCTGTATTCAAGACAAATAGAAAGAGAAATTCTTTGCAGAGAAGCGGCCTTATAAACAAAACATGAGCCTGGCCAGCGCTGCCCCTGTGTAGACATCTGTCACTTGGCAGATGGCACCCTCATAACTCATACAAACAACCTGGCTCTTGAGTCCACAAGGACAATGGACTGACTTTGATGACTCTTTAGCAGAATGTGTGGGGAAAAGACTTGAGGGGCTGGTCCCTTGGGATGTAATTCAAGGGCAGCCATTCCTGGATCTTTTCTAAAAGGTTTCTCTCCTTTCACTTTCAGACTTCTTATACTAGACCCTTCCCCCTCACCTAAGCTTCCCCCAACCATGCTCCAAGATTTACAATTTAGGAAGCAACATGGGGTTTATATTTTTAGACACTGCAGGTATTACATTTGGAAATCACTTTATTGCTCTTGTTGTCTATTTGGTTCACAAGGTCATACTTTTAACATTCAAAAAAAAGTGAAAGGCATTTCTCTTAAATTGAAGAAGCCAATTGATTAATCATTTATAAAAGAAACAAAGCCATTGTATTTCAAGGTCTATAAAACAGCAGGATTTATTCACTAAAGCAAGTTTCAATTAAAGAAACGTAGTTGGGGGGGTGGGGAACAATTTAGGCAGCCAGAGATTTTCTAAATTCATTTGGAGTTGTGTTAGGTAGTCTTATTATTGATAAAGTGCAATGCTTTCTTCTGGTTGAGCGTTCAGTGACATTATTTCTCTGGATATTTATGTACCAAGGACCACACAAATGGCTGAGGTCACAAAGATAAAAAGAGAGTCATCCCGGTCCTCAGGGTACTTACATCCTCATTTCAGTGAAATGAGGAGGTTAAATTTGTGTATCATATACACCAAAAGTAATTGGTCAATTACATATTCATCATAAAATATAAAATCATCTCAGGATCTCCAAGCATCTAAGCAAAATGTCCATTTTCCCCATTTGGAAAATCTAAGGCTAATTGACCCAGAACTAGAAGGGACTTCAGAGGATAATCTTATTAATTTCCTCATGCTATAGATAAGGAAACTGAGGGTTATGGAGTCTGAGTGGTTTTTGATGGTGAAACAGGTAAATGCCAGAGGGAGGATTTGAAACTTGTTCATCTGACTTTAGACTCCATGTTCTTTCCTTTCTCTGTTACAACTGCCTCCCCTCGTTGAAGTCGCTCCCTTTTAAAAAAATCACTTTCCTCACAACAAGTCTGTGAGAAAAGCAATAAAGAGGTATTTTTCTTCCTTTGCATATGAGGAAACTGAGGCACATCTAGACAAGAATTGAAACCAGCTGTCCCCTGGCCCCAGTTTTTTCCCCACTATTCAATGCTGTTTTGAAAGCCTCTGTAAATGACTATGGGACTGGGGACTTAATCTAAAGAATCTGAATTGAACACTTTTTAAACTGTTCTAAATTCCATAAAAGCAACTTATTTGCAAACTATTGATCAACCTAGATAATATATTTAAAGCCAGAATATTAGATGTCACCAATTGTTGCCTCTTCATTTTATAGCTGATGACACTGAGGCCAAGCAGGACTGAGAGAACTGGACATGGTTACACTGCTAATAAATAGCAAAGACAAATGCTGTCATGTAATGAACTTTCCTAATTTAAGTATAAATTTGCTAGCAACAATTACTAGCATGCAAGTTCATGTTTCTCTTAGAATATTGCTAGTCCAGGGGCAGCTACGTAGTGCAGTGAATAGAGCATGAACCCTGGAGTTGAGAATACCCGAATTCAAATCCAGCCTCACACACTTAACACTTACTAGCTGTATGACCTTGGGCAAGTCACTTAATCCCAATTGCCCTGCCTTCCCCACTCCAAAAAAAAAAAAATAATATTATTAGTCCTTTTGATTACCAAACTACCTAGGTTTCCTCTACATTTGTCAAAGTGATTCTCTGTAAGTTCAGACCTGATCAAATGACTCCCTACTCAACCAATTCTGGCACTTTTCTTTTTGCATCTGGAATACAACACACCCTCCTCTTTGTTTATCATTTAAAATCCCACACAATCAGACCCCATCCTATCTGTCCATCTTTATTGGATGTGACTTCTCTTCCTGCACTCTTCAATCTAATCAAATTGGCCTGCTCTCTGTCCCTCCTTCACACCCTCTATCTCTCATCTATGGGCCTTTGTATGGCCATTCCCTATATCCAGAATGTACTCTCTCCTTTCTTATAGAGTCCTCTTTTTAAACATGGCTCTATCTTCCTCCTGAAGCCCTTCCTAATCCCACAACTGCTAGTGCCCTTCCTCTCAAACTATCTTGTGTTGAATTATTTTGTTTATATTACCTTTTATATTTATGTATTAAGTAAACAGAATTAAGGAGGAAAAATAGACCACGCCTTTAAAAAGGACTTGCCTCCCTCCAAGGAAAGAGAAAAGAGCAGCCCTACTTAGGATAATCTATATCAGTTCTAAAGTGAAGTTGAAATACTACTTCAGGCTGTATTCAAGACAAACATGTGGAAAATACCTCTCCCTCTCTCCCCCCTTTTTATGTAGTTTCTGTCTCCCTCCTTAGAAGGCAAACTCCTTTCAGTGAGGACTGTTCTATCCTTTGTGTTTTAGCCCTTTTCCCTAGAACAGTGCCTGGCATATAGGAGATGGTATTTAATAAATAATTGATTGATTGATCTTCAAGGCTAAATCAGGTCAAAAAGCAGTGCTCCTCAATGATTAACTGTTAAATGTTATTGTCAAATGCTTTTGTTTAGCTTTTAAAGGCCCAGCACAAAGTGACCCACAAGCTCATTAGTCTACATGACCTGTCAAACAGGGAGGTTAATCATAAAAGTACCCTGAGCCTTGATGATTCTTGAGTGAGGGAAAAAGCAAATCCAAATGTGTCTTATTCAAATAAGTATTTCCACATTCCACTTTTCTTCACCTGAAGAAACATATATTTTTCTGGGGTCTTAGAAGTGACTAGGTAAAAGCAATGCTTATATGATGAAGCTATGATGGTTTTAGGGTCAGAGAATCAAAATGTGAACTCTGACTCTGCCATTTACTGCCTGTCTGACCTAGGGTTTCTCTGTGTGACATTTTTTTTTTGCTTTTTAGAGGGGAGAGAGCAGGGCAATTGGGGTTAAGTGACTTGCCCAAGGTCACACAGCTACTAAGTGTTAAGTGTCTGAGGCTGGATTTGAACCCAGGTCCTCCTGACTCCAAGGCCAGTGCTCTATTTCCTGCACTGCCTAGCCTCCCCTTAGCATCAGTTTTTGTAATGGGTGGGGTTGGATATATTTCCGGGTTACTTTAGACCATCACATCTAAGAAATTCTTCTAATAACATGATGGAAAGTTTTTTAAAGTTCATTGTTACTAAAGCACACTACAATGAATTGCCTTATATTTATTATAAAATTATGCTCCCCTTACCGATAATCATGTAATAAGACAGAGATGCAAAATCCCTATTATACTCAATCTAATAGAGACATATAACAGTTCCCCGTTGTTACATAAATTCCCTCCAGAAGAAAAAAAAAGAGAAAGAAAAGGGGGAAACAAACATTTATTTTAAATACAGACTCTGTGACAGGCACCACGATAAGCACTTTACCAGTATCTCATTTAATCCTTCCAACAACCCTTGGAGATAGGCACTGTTATAATCAGCATTTTACAGTTGAAGACATTGAGGACAAATAGATGTGAGGTGACTTATCCAGGGTCACACAGGTAGTCATGATCTGAAGCATACATTGAATTCAGACCTTCTTGACTCCAGGCTTAGGTCTCTCTCTCTATTGAACCATATATTGACTTTGTAAAACATAATTTTTTTAAATTTTCATCAATATTAAGTGAATAGCCAATCATTGACTATCTGGTACTTATATAAAATGAAGAATACTGGAAACAAATTCTCAAGGCATTGGGTAGACTCTAAAATAAACAAACAAAATGAGGGGAGGATGTAGGAAACAGATCTGCAGGATGGGGAAGCATGGATGTTCTCTGATGTACATTAATGAAGAGAATTCATGTTGATATTGATTACAATGATGATAGCTGAAATTTGTATATTATTTAAAGGTTAACAAATATTGAGATACATATATACACACACGTGGGTATTATATATGTATAGATGTATGTGTGTGTGTATATATATACATATAATACACCCTTACACACATTTTTACAAATGTGTATATACATGTGTTTGTAAACACACACACATATATGTATATATATGGATATGGATATTCCCAATTTGTACATGTGTTCCCCAGACAATATTGCTTTTAATTCAAAGCACTTTGTGGGTCTATATCTCCTCAAAACTGCTTCATAAATCTCTACCAATTTGTTTTTACATGTCCAAAGCAAAGGAAATTTAAAGAAATAGAATAATAAGAAATATAACAATACAATATTCCCCATCAAAGCTAACTCCCTCATTTTGCAGATTAAGAAACTGAGGCTCAAAAAGTCACACAGTGGGGCAGCTATGTGGTGCAGTGAATAGAGCACCGGCCTTGGAGTCAGGAGGACCTGAGTTCAAATCCAGTCTCAACACGACACACTTACTAGCCATGTGACTTTGGGCAAGTCATTTAACCCCAACTGCCCTGCAAAAAAGGAAAAAAAAATCAATTTTATTTTAACACTGGTGTTCCAGCTGAATAATTATACTATCTGCCTTAAATTTATATCCTGGCATCGTGAATAGAATATTGGGCTGATACTTAAGAAGCTTTTGGATGAGCCTCAGTTTCAAAATCTGTAAAAAAACGATTGTTCCACAATGTTGTTGTGAGGCTTCTGTGATCTAATATATATAAATATCATGTAACACATTTTAAAACTTATTTGCAGATTTTAAAGCCCAATACCAAGATCAGTTCATTAGGTGAGAAAAGTAATTTAATTTTCTTATGTACATTGACTTATGGTCTCAGTACTAGACATAATACCCAAGTGAGTAAATGCTGGAAAGAAGGGTCCTAATCTCCATGTAGTAAGATGTTCTTAATGTCTCTCTTTGACTAAACAAAATACTAGAAAAAGAATGGAAGCCAAATGCTTGGGGAATGAATAAACAAAATGGGGAATATGAATACACTGGACTATTAATCACCTGGCTCTGATTCTGACTTTGCCATCAAGAAACAATTGCAGTTTTGCCCTAGAACTTCTTTCCCTCAGTTCCTGTGACCTCAACTGGTCATGGGCTCAGCCAGCACACCTCAAATCCCCAGTGGAATTCCTTGACTTCAACATCACAGCCAAGAGTAGGTACTTTCTCCTTCTTTCCCCTTTTCATCCACAAGAAGGTAAGTTTCTGGAGGGCAGAAACCATGTGCTTTCTTTTGTTAACTTGTATTTATATCTAAAGCACTTAGCATAGCTTCTGACAAATAGGAAGCCCTTAATAGATACTTCTTGCCTCATCTTGTCCTGCCTTATATCATAAGAAATTACAAAATAAAGAATTTATCAATTGGCAGGATACTGTTACAGAGTGAAGTAAGCAGAATTATGGTGGCCATGAAAGGAAAACAGCATGGAAGGACATCTCACGTTAGATCAATGTGTGTGTGTGTGTCTGTCTGTCTGTCTGTCTGTGCATGAATTAGCTCACCTCTTAGCTCACCTCCCTGCCTACTATTTCCTTCCTTTAATCAATCAGTTAATAAGCATTCATAAAACATTTACTATGAGGGACATCTAGGTGGCACAGTGAATAGAGTAACAACCCTGGAATCAGGAGGACCTGAGACACTTAACACTTATTAGCTGTGTGACCTTGGTCAAGTCAAGTCAACTAACCCTGATTTCCCTGCCTTCCCTCCTCAAAAAACCAAAAACCAAACAAACAAAAAACCACGAACGCATCTACTATGTCCCAAGCACTGTGAATTTAAAAGAAAAGCACAAGCAAAAAAGATAAATAATTCCTACTTGGTAGGAGCTTACATGCTTCCTCTTCACCCCATTTATTAACCAAATGCCTCTGTTATCATAGTAATCAGTTATATTCGATTAAAACAAAAGGTAATGATCAAAAAGCATGAATATTACTTTACATGAAATATATATGTATATGTGTACACATATATAAGTACATGCACACATATAGATTTAGGTAGAGACATCAATCTCTATCTCTACCTCTATCTCGGGAAGTATTTTCTATTTTGCCCCTAGATACATCACCTCCTAATGTACAAATTCCCTCCAGGTTTGAGTCTGTCTTTATCTCTGTATCTGATCCATTATTTGAGTATCTTATTTTAGATGTCCTGCCTCCCAGTGAAATAGGAGCAGGACAGAAGCTCATGAGTACTTTAGAATGACAGATCGAATCTTGGTTAATGCCCACAGTCTCAGGCACATAGGCAAACAATACAGCACAACATTGGCTCTGGAATCATGTGGATGCCACTCCTTGGAACAAAAATTTCACTGAGCTTCAGTCTGCCCCTGAATTCTCTACCCCAGAAACAAGGCTTAGCTCACATGTGCCCAGAAACTATTGCCCATGTGATATCTTGTCTCTTACACACCTAATGACAAGAGACCCAAAGGGACAGATAGGCATAAACCTGACTGCCTTTGTGTCTCTCAAGCTCATTCTTTTTCACCTTTCAAAACTCTATCACTCTGTCATGTCTAATATCATTACACTCTTCTTCATGTATTCATTACCTTGAGATCCACAAAAGGTGAATGAAGCCATCCTAAAATATTAATGTACTGGAAAGGAGCTTAGAAAGTCCTGACTATGTGGTCATTGAGGTAGAAAGAAGCAATAGGAGGCCAGGCTAAAATGGTGGAGTGAAGGCAAGGATTCACAAGAGATCTCCCCCCAAATCCTCCAAATACCTGTAAAAATGACTAAAATTCTAGAGCAGCAGAAGCCACAAAAATACAGAGCAAAGCAAATTTCCATCCCAAGACAACCTGGAAGGTCATCAGGAAAGGCTGGTGCACCAGGAGAGTAGCACAGGCCAGCGCCAGCACAGACCAGGTACCAATAAACCCAGAGCAGCCCTCAGGGGACTAAACAATTGCCAGTTGTGGTGGTTTCCAGACTTCTCAACCCACAAACATCAAAGACAACCTAGAAAGTCAGTAGGAAAGGGCTGTTGGACCTGGCTGAGAGAGGAATGCAGTCCAGCCCTGGCCTCAGCACAGCCCTGACCCCAGCAAACCAGGAGCAGGCCTTGGGAATGACTGAATAAGCAGTGGTGGCAGCAGCAACAGAAGCAGAAGCTGGGTCCAGAGCTTTCAGCCCACAGATGGTAAGAGGATTGAACAACTGGTCAGAAGGGGATTCCAAGAGTCTTTTTACTGGCAGCGAGGCAGGACTCTGTTGCTTTGCCTATACTTGGATCTGGATTGATGTCCTAGGTGGCAGACCTGGGGGGAGGAGGAGCACTGGCATAGCAGAGTTTGTGGCAACGGTGGAGAGGGTACCATCCTCACAGATCCAGGGGAGAAAAGAGTGCTTGTGTTCACTCAAGGACCAGAGCACCAGCCAGACTAGGAGTAAACAGCTCTCCTTAGATCATACCACCTTGGAAGAACTGAAAACCTACAGGTACCTAGAAGTGGAGAAAGGATTAAACTAGGAGTGGGAGGGGTGCAGTTCTAGTTTTGCTCTCCCGTTTCATTACTGAGTGGCCTTGTACAAGTCATTCAATCATCACAAGCCTCAGTTTCCTTACTTAACTTTTCCTCCTATGTGGCTTGTCAATGAAATCAATTCATGGTCAAAACAAAACAAAACAAAACAAACAAAAAACAATCTCTGAAAATAGCAGACTAATGAAAGGAATTGTTGGCATTACCAGCCAGATAGGTGTTAAACTGGATAAAATGCCAGGCTGGAAGTCAGGAAGTACTCATCTTGCTGAATTCAAATCTGGCCTCAAGAGGTGGCTAAGTGGCACACTGAATAGAACACCTGCCCTGGAGTCAGAAGGACCTGAGTTCAAATCTGACCTCAGACACTTGACACACTTATGAGCCATGAGACCTTGGGCAAGTCACTTAATTCCAACTGCCCTGCTTTCCCCCTCCAAAAAGGAAAAAAAAATTGGCCTCAAACACATACTAGTAGTATCACCCTTGGGCATGCAAATTCTGTTTGCCTCTGTTTCCTTATCTATAAAATGAACGAGAAAGGGAAATGGTGCAACATTCCAGTATCTTTGCCAAGAAAACCATAAATGGGGTCATAAACAGTCAGACATGACTGAAACACTTAAATAAAAACAGCTGGCATTATAAAGAAGCTTCATGGGACTATTGTCAATAACCAAAAAAAATCAAACAGCTAATAATGCTTGAACCAATTGCCTGGAGAATGTTGTTTTAATTATGTAACAAGAATAGTATATCCTTATTTTGAAAACACAAAAGAAGATTTCATAGTATCCTTTCAGATCTTATACATTATGGAGTTAATAATGACCCTGTTTCTAACACAATTTGGGTAGAGCCAACGAAACTAAAAATGATCACGTGTTCAAAGAGTAAGGGAGATACCTGCTTGTTTATGTAAAAATTGATACTTTAAAAGAGAAAGGGGGCACAGATGTTAGAAACATAGCGATTCCATGGGGCATAAGGAGAATCATGCCAGAAAGCTATTTAATGTTCATGTTTAAATCATTGCATCAAAAATTGCATACTATTGCTTCAGATCCACATTCCTTGTTTTCAGAGTTATACATATCTAATTTCAGTGAATTTAAGTGTTGTGGTCTATGATCAACGTCTCCATGGCACAGCATTGTTCCTCAATGATACAGAGGACTGCACTGAGTCATGAGGGATCACACACATACGTCTAAGACTGAATCTCTCATATCAACCAGGATGTTCTGGGTTTCAAGCAAGCTCTGGATTGTAAACATGATTGCTCAGGCTATTGCATAAGGTCCCCATAAAACATCAGAGAAGAGAATAACCCTGAACTGCCAATACCAAGCCAATAAAAGTATCCTAGAGACTCACAGGACTTCAACTTCCCTGTTCTCAGAAAAGACACAGATTCATTCACAAAGATTAGACAGTCTGACTAGGGTGCATCAGCCCTGACAGCCAGATGAAGCAAGTTTAAATATTTTCCAAAACTGCGGACAGGGCCTGAGGTTTAGCTCTGGTGAACAGCCAGCCTGTGTTTTCCATTTACAATCTCCAAGCAATTCCCACCATTTCCCAATGACACTTTCTCTCCAAGCATCACACTCATGTCTCACCTCCATGCTTTGGCTTCCCTAATCCTTTCTCCCAGAAATGTCCTATTGAGTCATTCCCAGCTGAAATCTCACTTTCTTCATATCGCTTTCTGTGTCTACTCCATACCACCATTGATCGCTCCCTCTTCTGAATTCCTGTTTGTACATATACCCAGCGCCATCCCACTTAGGACATGATAATTCCTAGTTTTCTTTCCTGTGGAAATTGTAAATTCCCAAGGGGCAATTACGTTAAATGATGTGCACACCCTCATATAGATAGTAAGCAGTTTAGCCAGAAATAAAACCAAAGAACTCTAATTCCTTGTCCAGTCTTTGCAATTTATTTTTAATATTATACCATGTAGGCCCTAGTATTTAATATAATCATGTCCTTATTCATTTGCTTCCTTGTTCTTTAATAAGAAGACCTGGCATAGTAACTTGGACTTAGTAAGTAAATGTATATAATTTTTAATTAAATGAAATAATAGAATCTCAACAAATATTTGATTGATCAAAGAAAATGCATTTCAGTTTAACAACTATTTATTAAGCACCAATTAAATGTTTACTATGGGCAAGGTATTGAGCAAGGTTTTGTGAATTCAAGAACAAAATAAAAACCAACCCCTCCCTGGGATTTTAGTTAATTTAAATCTTTCCAGGTGGTTTCTATATGGACAAATTTTTTGAATGAGTTGATTAGAATTCCAGAATTGCAGTGTTGGAAAGGACCTTAGGTTGAGTGGGGGGAAAACCAGTTTTAAGAAAAGTAATTAAAAAGCCATAATTTGATTGATTTTAGCAGTAGGGAGTGGGAGGAGGATGGCACATGATTCTTTTTTCTCCTTCATTCTTCCTATCCTATCAAATATCAATTCTCGCAGATTAATCTCCACATCTCCAAATTCCATCATTTTCTTTCGACTCATACAGACCCCACCCTTCTCAGGTCCACTCAGTTCTTGTCTGAATTATTGCAATGACCTGCTAATTAGTCTCCTTGCTTTTAGTACCTTCTCCCCTTTAAGCCAGTTTCTAAAAACCTGCCATATTAATATTCCTTATACATAGATCTGATCATGCCATTTTAATTCCAAAGAGTCTTCATTGGTTCCTTATGTCTCTGGGAGAAAATAGGAACTGTAAAGCCTATTGAAGTCTGGTACCACTTAGCTAATCAATAACCATTTATTAAGTATCTATACTTGCAAGTCAATACATTACTCTCATGATGTCATCGGTTCTCCTCAAGAATGAAGGAAGAACA
>JAQQSW010019345.1:0-11066 GCA_028646575.1 Pseudocheirus occidentalis | reverse complement strand
TTTTTTTAATGGAGGATAGAGATTAAGGACTGGACCTATGATTTTACTAGTATAAGGAACTCCCAAATTAGGAATCTCACTCTACTAATGTAGGTCAGTAATTTCACTGCAACGAAAGTCTTAGATAATTGCCTAGACTAGAGCACTAAGATGTTAAGTGACTTGCCCAGGATAGCACAACCAGAACATGTCAGGGTTAGGATACATGAAGAAAAATATGACAGGTAATATGCTATAGGTTTAGATTCATAAACAAAAGGAGTTGCCTTTAAATAAATCTATTAAATAAATAATATAAATTAACATGATATAATGATATAATATAAATAATAACATAAATATAAATAAATATCTGTTAAATAATGAATTATTTTAAAATTTTAGATTCAGAAAAAAGTCAACAACTATTTCAAATCTAGTCCATACTAGATTTTTTTATCTTTATCTTTTTTTATCTTTATATATATATATATTTCATTTTCCCCCATTTACATGCTAAAACAATGTTAACTTTTTAAAAAAAGTTTTGCGTTCCTAATTTTTTTTTTTTGCTTTTTGGAGGACAATTGGGGTTAAGAGACTTGCCCAAAGTCACATGGCTAGTAAGTGTGTCAAGTGTCTGAGGTCAGATTTGAACCCAGGTCCTCCTGACTCCAGGGCTGGTGCTCTATTCACTGAGCCACATAGCTGCCCCCCTAATTCTTTCTTTCCCTCCCTTTTCTTCCCCCTCCCCAAGATAGTAAGCAATCAGATATAGGTTATACATGTGCAATCATGTAAAAGATTTCCATGCTGGTCATTTTGTACAAGAAAACTCAAAAGAAAAAGATTGAAAGAAAGTGAAAAATACCATGCTTCAGTTTGTATTCAAACAATAGCAGTTCTTCCTCTGGAGGTGGATAGTATATTTCATCATTAATCTTTTGGGATTGTCTTAGATCACTGTATTGCTGAGAATAGCTAATTTATTCTTAACTTCATCATACAATATTGCTGTTACTATGTACAATTTTCTCCTAGTTCTGCTTATTTCATTTTCCAGCAATTCATGTAAGTCTTTCCATGTTTTTCTCAAATCATCCTGCTTGTTATTTCTTATAACACAATAATATTCCATCAGAGCCACATACCACAGCTTGTCACATACCTCTTCAGTTTCTACTTCTTAGCCATCACACACACACAAAAGTTGCTCTAAGTATTTTTGTATAAATAGGTTCTCCTCACCCCCTTCTTTTTTGTCTTTGGGATACAGACCTAGAAGCAGTTGTTTGGTTTTTAGCCTTCATTCTCAAAGAGGACCAAAATGACATCACTGTGTTAAAGTCAAGTCACAATGTGTCTGACCATGACTGATCAGACCAGTAAGAATTGGGAATTCTCTACCACAGTTTGGGCACAAACAGTCCATGCGAACATTTGAGGTAGATTCTCTAAATTTGTGTATCTCACATTTCTTTTCAGCTACTTCAATTCTGCTTTGCTCAAAGAGCATAGCCCCTTCTCTGACAAGGGCATGCCCTGCTGGGTGGTTCTACACCAGTATCTCCCACGTCACACAATCTGTTCCAAAGTTCTTAATAGAGACTTTGAGAATGTCCTTTATTGCTTTTTCTGACCACCATGTGAACGCTTGTTCAAAATAGTCTTTTTGGCAAGTGTGCATTTGGCATTCAAACAACAGGCCAACCCATCAGAGTTGCACTCTCTGCAGCAGAATTTGAATGCCTTACATTCACCAAAGTAGAGAGAGTGTTGGTGCCTGAGTTTTTCAGATGATTGTGCATTCAATGCAACCTCTGAAGTTGAGATGCAACAAAGTATTGATTCTCTGCTGCTTGTACTAATTTTGGCCTAATAATTAACACCAAGAAAACACAGATGTTCCATCAGACAGCACCTCACCATCCATATGTGACACCATTGGTTACAGCAAATGAAGAAGTTTAGAATACTGTGAATAAGCTCATTTACCTTGGCTGTATACTTTTCAGGGATATACACATTGATGGTGAGGTTGATGCACACATTGCCAGAGCTGGCTCAGTGTTTGGGAAGTTCCAAAGACTGATCACCACACTGAAGATCCACAGAGCCATTGTGCTCACCTCATTGTTGTAAACCTATTAAACCTGGACAGTCTACCAGCACCATGCCAGGAACCTGAATTGTTTCCATTTGAATTTTCTTAGGAAGATTCTGAAGATCCCCTGGCAGAATAACATACCTAGCAGTGGTACTGCTGGATCAAAGCATATGCACAATTTTATAGCCCTCTGGACCTAGTTCCAAATTGTCTTCCAGAATGATTGGATCAGTTCACAACTCTACCAACAGTGCATTAGTGTCCAAGTTGTCCCACATCCTCTCCAACATTTATTATCTTCCTTTTTTTTATCATATTAGCTAATCTGATAGTATGAAGTGGTACCTCAGACCTACTACCTTTTTAAAAAGCATTTATATAGTCCCTACTATGTGCCAGGCACTGTGCTAAGCCATTTTATATGATTGGATTTGAGCCTCGCAACAACCCTGAGAGGCAGATACTATTATTACCCCATTTTACAGATGAGGACACTAAGACAAATGTGGACTAGGTGATTTACTCAAAGTCACACAGATAGCAGGTCTCTGAGGCCAGGTTTGCACTCTGGTCTTCCAGAGTCCAAGCCCAATGTTATATCCGCTGAGCCACCCACTACCTCTGCTACTTACTACTGTGGCCATGGCTGAGTAAGTAATTTAATAAATCGGCCTCAGTTTCTTCATTTGTAAAAGGAAGTGGGGGATAGGTTATTAAACAGAGCAAGTGAAACTCTAAAAGGTAGGAGTGATAACAGAGAGCCATGAGAGTTTTATTGAGTATAGGTCCAGTTAACCAGCCTCCTTTTCTTTTTTATTAGGGCTACCATACGCTGGTAGGTCAAAGGAGAATTGTAGGCACAGGCTTTTGCTTTTAGCAAAGCGTTAGGCAAAGTCTCTCATGCTATTCTTGTGGATAAGATATAAAGATGTGAGTTGGGTGGTACCGTACTTAAGAAAATTCCAAACTGGTTTGATGACTGGATTCATTAAGAATTTTATGTCAACTTGGAAGGAGGTCTGTAGGAAAGTGTCCCTGGTCCTAAGCTATTGAAAACTTTTATCAAAGCAAATTTGCAGGTAACAAGCTCTTGATACGCTAGAATGTTAGGAAAAATCTAATGCAATGAAATTTAATAACAACAACAAAATACAAGATAAAGATAACAAATAAAGATTTATACTCTGGTTCAAAAAAATCACTCCCCATGTACCAGATGGAGGTTGTATGGCCATACAGCATTTTATTTAAAACAGATCTTGGAGTTTTTGCAGACTACAAGCTCATTATGAGTCAACAGGATGATCTGGCAGCCAAAATAAGTCATAGGTTGTCTTCATCATTGAAGGCTAATCCAGTGAGGGCTGGTTAGGTGCTGGTCAGGGATTTTGTAAAGGGGATTTTTGTTGAAATACTGGTTGGATTATATAATCCCTGACATTTTCTACCTATGAGATTCTGTGAATAACTGTACATGAAATACAGTGGATAATGTTGCTATAGAATGATTAAAGACAATGGCCTTGCTTTCTTTAACAAACAGTAAACTTTAAGAATGGAGAGTGACATGTGCTATTGAGTATAAGGACTCTTTTGGGTGCCTGTTAGAGACTATTTTACAGAGTTACTGAGAATTTGTTATATGAGCCAGTTGAGGCTAAAACAGTTCTTTTTTATTAGAGCATCTAAGGGAAGGATACAAGGCTTATTGGAGACACACAAGGGGAGAGCCTGTGACAAGGAAAGGGAAGAATCCATCCCCCAGTTAGGGCCAGGAATTAACATTGCTAAGCATGGCACCATGCCTAGACACTACCCTAAGACTGGGACAGTCACTTCCCAAGAAGAATCCTGGACATGTCACCTGTTTTCTGTTTGCCTCAGTTTCCTCGTTTGTAAAATGGAGATAATTATAACACGAACTTCCCAGGGTTATTGATAGGGTCAAATAAGATAATATTTGTAAAGCTTTTTAGGAACAGTGCCTAGCACACAGTAGGCACTTATAAAATTTTTTCCCTTCTAACCACGCACAGAAATACATGTTAATCTTTGTGCAGATTTTTAAATGTCATGCCATATTTCTTCCCTACTCATACTCTTTCACTGGGTTCTCCTTGACTCCCTAATAAATCTTGAGTTCCTTAATCTTGGCATTCATGACCCTGCCCTGTACTATTTTTCCAATCTGATCCTCCTGATTCTCCAAAACAAACTGATTGTTGAAGAGTTGATAGATGGGTTTTATGTTTCAGCAGGCAGTTAAGGCTAGGTAACCTCAGAGGATCCTTCCAACTCAGGTTTTATGATTCTAGGATTTGAACTTTCTGCTCCATCCAAACCATCTTCCTAAGATGTGCCAGCGTGCCTCCTGCTTTGTGGTTTCTTCACCCCCTCTTCAGTCATTTCTCTCTATTAACCAAATCCTATCAGCTCCTCAAAGCCCAATTCAAAGCAACTTCTCCATACAACATCCTCCAATCATTCCAACCCACCGAGGTCTTTAATTTTTTTAAAATTCCTTGACTTAATGTTGGTGACAGCCATTATTTGCTGATTATTTTTCCATGTATATAATGTATTCTGTCCCTGGTTATACTGATTGCAAACTAATCTGTCTCTGGATCTCCCTCCTTCTTGCCTCTGCCCACCACTAACATATCCAGAAAGCAGGCAGCATTTATTAAATGCTTACTGTATACCAGGTATTATACTAGAAAAGGGGAAAAAACAGGGTCCTTGCAGTCAAGAAACTCATATTCTAGTTGCAGAGAAGGCATGTAAATACCCAATGATACACACATTGAGACAGTATAAGTGGAAGCTAGTCTCAGAGGGAAGATATTAGCAGCTGGGGAATGGGAAGAGACCCCATGCAGACAAAAGAATTCCAGTTGAATCCTGAAGGAATTCAGGGAAAGTAAGTCAGAGGTGAGAAAGAAGAATATCCTAGGCATGAGGGACAACCAATGCAAAGATTTATGTAGTCAGGATATAGAGGATCTTGTATGAAGAATGACAAATAAAGTATATAAAGACTGACAAGGGGGAAACTCAAATGTTCATTGATTAAATGATATGAACAAACCAGTTTGACAAAATTCAGGTAAGTAGTTGGTTAAACAATTAAAACAAATAGGATATTATTGTTTATAATATTCTAGACAACTGTTTTGACAACCTACTTCACTTTTCAGCTGTAGACACAGTGAGAAAAGCCAACAAGATATTCCCCGAATTAAGGACTTATGGGAAGACAAGAAAAAAATTGTAATGACATCATTACCTTTCTCATTTGATTTCTGGAACAGCAGTTTTCTCTCTCATCTCTTCTTCCCAAATTTGAACCCAATCCCAGTAAGAAGGAGGTCCAAATTACCAATATAAAGTAGAATCCTTCCTTCCTCCATGCTCTCAGATGGAACTTGGTCTCCAT
Organism: Pseudocheirus occidentalis; assembly: GCA_028646575.1. NCBI lineage: Eukaryota > Metazoa > Chordata > Mammalia > Diprotodontia > Pseudocheiridae > Pseudocheirus > Pseudocheirus occidentalis. Next base: position 5,544 of record JAQQSW010019345.1, on the reverse strand, counting down.
TTTATTAGTGTCAGTGGGGCTACAACCTTAAGATAAGAAAAAAAGAAGAAATTCAAACTCAGGATGGAAAGGAGACTAAAATTTGGCCAGACTGTTTGAGTTGACACCCCTAATTCTTGGGGGGTTGTGAGGAGGAGTTGAGGAATGTGGTCTGGAATCACTCATGATTAGAAGAGGCTAGAATAATTTTTTTAATGACTCCCTGGAAAGATATTTAACAGTTCATTTATTCTGTTGTCCCATATATAAAGTATCTAGGGATAAAGCTATGTAAATGTTAGAAAACTGATTTATTATTATAAAATGCAAGTGGTACTTAATCTCTTCTCTAAGATACCTTTAAAAATAGTCTGAAATTGAAGTTCATAGATCTTTGAGAGAAGTGATCATATAGAAGAGATCTTAGAAGTAGATATACTAGCACATTAGTCAATGAGCATTTACCAAACACTTATTCTGTATCAGGCATTTTGCTAAGTAATGGCGTTACAAAAGAAGGCAAAAACAGTCCCTGCTCTACAGGAGATCACAGTCTAATGGGGGAGACAACAGGCAAACCACTATCTATATCTATGTACATATATACACACAACACGTGCACATATATGTATGTATACACATACCTACATATATATGTATATGTATGTGTGTATACACACACACACACACACGCAAATCAAAAAGACATAGACAGAATAAATTGGAGGCCATCAACACAGGGAAACGCTAGAATTAAGACAGATCAGGAAAGGCTTCCTATAGAAAGAAAGAATTTAGCTGGGGCTGGAAGGAAGCCAGGACAGCCAGAAAGTAGAGATGAGGAGAGAGACTCTTCCAGGCATGAGGGACAACGAGAGAAAACTTCAGGAGTAAGGACATGAAAGGTCTTGTTGAGGAACAGCAAGGAAGTCTGTGTCATTAAAGCATAGAGCACATTGTTGGGGAGATTGGGAAAGTAAGGTGTCAGGATACTAGAAAGATAGGAGTGGAGCAGTCGATAGAGAACTTTGAATGTCAATTGGAGGGTTTTATGTTCTGTCTTAGGGGAAATAGGGAGCCAATGGAATTGAATGAATGAGAGTTGAAGGGAGAAAACATGGTCAGAGTTTTGCTTTAGCTAGAATCGTTTGATAGCAGAGTCAGTGCTAGAGAGTGAGAGACAGGAAGACTAACCAGAAGGCTATTACAGTTGTTTAGGAATGAGTGGATAAGGACCTGCACTGGAGTGGTGGCAGTGTCAGAGAAGAGAAAGGGGAGTAAATGAGAGAAGTGTTGAGGGTAAATTGATAGGATTTGTCAAGAGATTGGATATAGGCAGTGAGAGAGAGTGAGGTGTTAAGGACGACAGGTAGCTTACCTGCCTGGATACTAGGGAACATATTGGTGCACTCAACAGCAATGGGAAAATTGGAAAGGGGGAGGGTTTCAGAACAAAGATGATAGCTAATGCCATCAGTTTATAGCTGAGGAAACTAAGTACAACAGAAGAAAAAAACTTGCCTGAGTTTACACAAAAAATGAATGGTAAAGGTGAGACTTGAATCCAAATCCCAGGACTCCTAGGGTAGTATTCTTTCTGGTACATTGATGCTGCCTCTTGTTTTGAGGAAATATAATTTGGAATCCCTGATATGTGCATGTGTGTGCGTGTGTATACAAACATGTGTAAGCTATATGTTTGCTGGGTTATATGTATATGAGGGTGTGTGGGTGGTATGTTATGATATATTCATTTATTTCTATACAGTTTTAAGGTTTGATAAAACATTTCCTTCACAACAACCCTGACGTAGGTAGTATGACTCCTATTTTACAGATGAATAAATTGAGGTTCACCTTTTGCCCCTTGCAATATATTGCTATTTGCAGTGATGCCAAGAGGATAAAGGCATTCCAAAATGAGACTGAGGAGTCCGCATCATATCTGAGAAGCACCTGTTAGAACACAAGCTACATAAACATTCAAAAAATTTCATCACCAACCACAGAAAACTAAATGAAAAGCTATGAAAATCAACCCCTAAATTGAAGCCAGATTGCTGGAAAAGGGAAATCATTGATGTGCTTGTGAACATCAGTTATCTCAGCCTTAATGCAAAGTACAAGTATAGTTTAAATTCTCATGTCTTTTGAAAGCACAATACGTAAATGCCAGCTGCAAAATGCTCAGCTTTTCCAGTTGCTGTGATTTTAAAGTTTAATTTCCGTTTATATAAGAAAATAATTGGAGCCAGAATCATCATGTAAGAGTGACTGGAGAACCAGCTAAGAAATGTGGGTTTCAGTACCTTCTCTTACATGTAACTGGCAAGGAAGATTTTTAAGTTACAGTATGGCATTCATAGAAGGAATACCTGATATCAATGAAATCACAGGCCCACCCTTTTTTTCTATCTCTACCCACATCCTCCCCTTAAAGAATTATATAGAAAAACACAACAGTCCATTCCTTTTGGCTTAGCACTACTTCTTCAAATAAACTAAAAAGCATAATAGCTCCTATTTCTATAGAGTTTCACATTTTACAAAGTTTTCCCCACAACAGTCCTGTGAGGTTATTGGCCCCGTTTTACAGATGGGGAAATTGTGACTTGGAGAGGTAAAATACCCCAAGGATGCAATAGTTTCAAAAGCAAAAGATGTTGACCTAAAATTCCAAGTAGGAAAACAAGTAGCTGAAACAAACAGTGTTAAGACTATAATATTCAGTGGTATGGCCAGAACATTTACTTAGTTCTTCAACTTGAGAATGAATGAAAGAAAAGGCATTTATTGAACATTAACTTTGTACTAGGCATTCCGCTCAGTACAAAAAGGTAGATAATTCCTATCCCAAGGGAACTTGTATTCTACTAATTGGAGACAACACAGAGAGGGGGATGGTACCCAGGTAAGGGGAGTCACAAGAATAGTGAGCTGATCCGTAAGGTCAATCAATTGATGTGGATCTTTTAACCAATTAATGAATTAATCAACAAACATTTATTAAGCATTTACCATGTGTCAGGGCTATACTAAATACGGTTGATAAAAAGACAAAGTAAAAACAGTTCTTCTGCTCAAGGGGCTCACATTCTAATATATATATATACAAGGTAGTTTGGGGAGGCAGAGTAGTAGCACTTGTAATGATCAGGAAAGGCTTTTTGTAGAAGATAATATTTGAGGTGAATCTTGAAGGAATCGCAGGATTCCAAGAGGCAGAGACAGTGGGTGAGGGGTGGCAGGGGGAGGACTACAGGTGCATTAGAAACACAGGAGCCAGCCAATACAAAGGCACATGTACCTTAGTCAGACACTAAAGACAGAAAACTGAGCTGGATCCAGAACTGAAGAGGAAGAAAAGAGCAAGAAAAATTACATTTGGGAAACTGAAGAGTTCTTTCAATATTCCCAAGCTTACTCACTAAAACAAAAATCCATCTTTTTAATACCAGTATACTTCTGGTGATGACATATGGATGTGAATCATGGAATACTACAAGTTCTGAAGAGTAAAAAAAGCAAGATGGAGACCACGTGGTCCAAAAGGGCTCCAGAACATCACAAATGAGGAGGTGTGTAAGAAATTTGATAAGGGATATTCTTTGTCATGTTCACCTCCCACTCTACGTGACCCCATTTGGGGTTTTCTCAGCAAAGATTCTAGAGTAATTTGTCATTTCCTTCTACAGCTCATTTTACAGACAAGGAAACTGAGGAAAACAGGGTTAAAAGTGACTTGCCCAGGATCACACAGCTAATAGGTGTCTGAGGATGGATTCTCAGGTCTTCCTGACTCCAGGTCTAGTGCTCTATTTACTGCTCCACCTAGCTGCCTGGTAGGAGGGATGATATCTAGGAAATAAATGTTATTGTAATGGTAATTAATTTAAATTTGACTACCCCTTTTTTGTATTGGCAAGTAACCAGGTACTTAGCACCTTGTTTCACAATAAGCAAAGGTAGCAGGTACTTAGCAGTTAGTAACTGATCAAGCCTCTGTTAGGGAAAGAGAAGGTATGAACTTTTGTCTCCTGTTACTCACACAAAAGGAAGGAGCTGGCTGAAACAGAAAGCCAATGCTGCATGTATATAAGAAAAGCCCCAGAGAGGCACAGTCAGAATTTCTTCTCACAAGAACCTGGTGGCAGAATCTGTCTTGCTGGGGAGAGAAAGGGTTTCTCTCAGCAGCATCTGGAGCCTGGGCTGCTACTGCTGTACTGAGAACTGAGTCAGAATTTTCTTTGGACAAGAATCATGGAGACTGAAGTTGCTGCTGGCAGGAAGACTGAAGAGAAAAGCCCCACCTAGACCAGAGAAAATGATTTTGGGGGACGGAGCCAAGATGGGTGCATAGAAGCAGCAAGGTTCCACAGCTCCCACACAGCCACCCTAAACACCCATATAAAATGACCCTAAACAAATTCTAGGGATCTCAGACTCACAAAAATACAGAAAACATATCTCTCGCTGAAGGCAGCTCAACAGGAGGGGCTAACCATGGCAGGCCGGGAGTCGGGGCCAGCCCAGCCTGAAACCAAAAGGTGGCCGGGCCCCAGGGTGGTTGGGAGGAGACCAGCTGAACCACAGCCAGTCTACAAGAGAGAAGATCACCTCAAGCAAACTTCACATCTATCAAGGTGTGAAAAATAAGGATTAGAGAAAGGCAGCTCGGCAGCAGGGCTCATCCCAGCCAGAGCAGAGGCCAGCCCAGCCCCAGACTGAAACCAAAACTGTGGCCAGGCCCCAGGGCGGTTGGGAGGAGCCGAGCCTCCAAAACCTTAGTGTGAATCTACTTCAGCAAAGATCTACAGCACCTGAGGGGATCTTCACATCTAGCAAGCCAGGATTAGAGAAAGTCAGTGAAAGTGGAAGTTTGAAGCCAAATTTGGGGGAGGAAAAGCAGTTTGGACAATCTCCCCCCAGTAAGGAAGCAGTGGGGGAAGGGCAGAAACTGCTGTAACCTGTGGGTGCCCCCACTGGGCTGCTTCAGAGACCCTGGTCTGTGGATCCTGCACAGGGGCTGAGTCGATTGATCAGGGCCAAGTGCTCTTGCGTTGAGCGGACTAGATCCGGATCATGGTTTTGGGTGGTGGTCCTGGGGTGTGCTCTCAGCAAGCCAAAGCTGAGGGGGGGCTGCAACACCCCCCTAAAAGCTCTGGCAGCTGGGAAAACCCCAGCAATTTGGAACAGAGATTTCCCCCCTGGAAGCAGAGTTCCACAAAGCTAAAAAAAAAAACCAACCAATTAATTGACTGGCCAACATGAGGAAAAGGAAACAAAATAAGAACAGCAATAAAACTCTAGAATCCTTTTTTGTGGACAAAAAGGATGAAAGCATGGAACGGGAGGAAGACAACACAGTCAGAACTCCCACACCAAATGCTTCAAAGACACTTGAAGAATGCCTAGAAGCATCAACTGAAAAAGGACCTTGAAAAACAAATAAGAAGAGTGGAGGAAAAATAGGAAGAGAAATGAGAATGATGTGAGAAAATCATGAAAAGAGAGTCAACAATCTGACTGAAGAAAACAACACTTTAAAAAAGAGATTAACTCAAA
>JAQQSW010019344.1:0-11066 GCA_028646575.1 Pseudocheirus occidentalis | reverse complement strand
GATAGATAGATAGATAGATAGATAGATAGATAGATAGATAGATAGATAGATAGATAGATAGATAGATAGATAGATAGATACCATAGAGGAGTCAAGTACTCTCACCAAATGTCAGGCCCTGGAGAAATGGATTCCTTGCTCCCTGAAGTTTACTCCTCCTCATTTTCCTCCTGCCACATCTCAAAGACAAAAGAGACTGTAGGATGACAGGGATTGATTTCTTTCCCTGAACTCCAGCTCTCTGTGGTCTATATGACACTTTAAACTGTTTCAATTGATATATAAATCTGATAAATTATCTTGAGTCATAAACCATTTTAATGGGTCCATTTGAGCCCAAGCTATAAATTTAACTTTAGGCTTTGGTAAACTTTCGAATAAATGTCTCAGTAAGAACTCTAACAGGGATAGAGACTCTTCCTTTACAGTAAAACATCCTAATTACCTTTCTACTTTAAAAATATTTTTAAAGCCATAGTTTGATATGTAGCAAGTGCAAATTAGCTAAAGTCCAATGGCTTACACTCCTAAAGACATTGGCTAGGTTTAAATAAAAGTGAGAGGGGTGGTGGTATAGAGGATAAAGCATAATCTCAGAGTCAGGAAGACATGGCTTCATGTCCTACCTCTGACATACACTGATTCTGTAACCATAAACCAATTATTTAAAATCTCAGTGCCACAGATAACTCTTTAAAAAGTATAAATTAGGGATGAGTTGTCTGATCTATATTTGGCATTAATGGAGTTTCCATAGGCCAACATAATAAGAGATCTAAAGACTTCCTCTTCCCTCTCAATAATAAAAGTTACAATTAAATCAACTGATATGATGAATCATAACTCAAAATTTCAGAGCTAGAAAGGACATTGAAGCTTATATGGACAAATCAGAAATGTCATGTAAAGTATTTTATGAAGAGAATAGACAAAAGGTATACCTGTATTGAGGACATGGGATGAAGAATATTACTGAGCATTAAGAAAATATACTCATGTGAGGAAATTTAGGAACTGGATTATTTAGGCATAGTTGAGAACACTTGGATGAAAATTAACAGAAACAGAATAGAGATACTGAAATTCAAGATGGACTGATATGAACTGACAAAAAGTAATTACATCCAGGAGAATAATGTATACATTAATATTGTAAAGACAAACAACTTTGAATGACCCTATGACAAAGAGGTAATGGACTGAAGATGTACAATTATACATACAATGTTGGACAAGGCCAACATAGAAATTTGTTTGACTATTTATTACAAGTGTTTCTTTCCTTTTATCGTTCAGCAGTCTCAGAGAGACAGAGGAAATAGATGAGGAGTTTAGGAAACATCACAAACCAGTATGGTAGCATCCTATACTAGTGATTAAAGACTGAACATCCAGATGTTTACTAAAGTTTTCTTTTTACTTAAAATAGAGTAGCTTAAATATGTTGATCTTCCTTTAATGCTTAATTTTATCCTACAAAATGCTTGTTGAGTCAGTTCAGAGAATCACCATTCTCTATCTGCTTCTCACCTACAAGCAAGAAATAGTTGCTAGTGTAGAAATAAGAGAAATTGGGGTGGAGTCAATATGGCAGCATAGAAGCAGGAGAACTCTATGAGCTCCCTCCATAAACACCTAAAATACTTATGAAATATGACTCTAAACAAATTTTAGAGCTCCAGAACCTATAAAAAAAACCTATAAAAAGAAACAAGGCTCCTGCTGAAGGGAGCCTGGTAGGCAGACAGGAAGGGTTCATCGCAGCACACTGGGAGCTGAAACCAGCCCAGCCTAAAACCATGGCTATAGCCCAAGGGTGGCCAGGAGATCAGATCACTGGCAACTGTGGCAGTTTCCAGAATTATCAACCCATAAGAGACAAGGATAAAATAAAAGGTCGGTGGAAGTCAGCTAAATTCAGGGGAAAGGGGTGGGTCTGGCTGTCTACTCCCAGAGCATGAAAGCTTTGGAAGCAGCCCCTGAGAGCTCCTGGCCCGCAGACCACAGAGGGGCCAAGTGATCATTCAGAGGCTAACTGCTCTTGCCGTAACCTACCTGGATTGCGACCATGATCTTGGTTGGTGTTCATGAGGTGCATGACCAGTGAGCCAAAGCTGGTGGGGTCTGCAGAGATGGTGGCTTCCTAATAGCTCCAGCAGCTGCAAAAACCCCAGCAGTTTGGGAAAAATTCCCCTCTGAAAGCAGAGTTCTATGCAGCCCAAAATTCAAGTAATTTACTGTCAACATGAGCAGGCAAAGATGCAAAGAAAGTACAGCAATCCAACTTCAGATTCCTTTTGCAGGGACAAAAAGGATCAAAGCATGGAATGGGAGGAAGACAACAAAGTCAGAACTCCCACACCAAAAGCTTCTGAGAAAAATATAAACTGGTTACAGGCCATAGAGGAGCTTAAGAAGGATTTTGAAAACCAAATAAGAGAAGAGGAGGAAAAATTGGGAAGAGAAATGAGAATGATGCAAGAAAATCATAAAAAGAGAGTCAACAACCTAACTGAAGAAAATAACACCTTAAAAATAGATTAACTCAAATAGCAAAAGAGGTCCAAAAAGCCAACGAGGAGAAGAATGCCTTACAATGTCAAATTTGCTAGATGGAAAAAGACTCTCAAAAGCTCACTGAAGAGAATAATTCCTTCAGAATCAGAGCAGAGCAAATGGAAGCCAATGACTTTATGAGAAATGAAGACACTATTAAACAGATCCAAACAAATGAAAAAATAGAAGGCAACGGGAAATATCTCCTTGAAAAAATCATTGACCTGGAAAATAGATCCAGGAGAGACAATTTAAAAATTATTTGACTACCTGAAAGTCATAATCAAAAATAGAACCTAGAAAGCATCCTTCAAGAAATTCTCAAAGAAAATTACCCTGATATTTCAGAACCAGAGGGCAAAATAGAACTTGAAAGAATTCACTGATCACCTCTGGAAAAAGATCCCAAACAGAAAACTCCTAGGAATGCTATAGCCAGCTTCCAGAGTTCCCACATCAAGGAGAAAATGTTACAAGCTGCCAAGAAGAAACAATTTGAATACTGTGGAAACACAATCAGAATAACCCAGGATCTAGAAGCTTCTATATTAAGGGATCAAAGGGCATGGAATATGATATTCTGGAGGTCCAAGGAGCTAGGATTAAAACCAAGAATCACCTACCCAGCAAAATTGAGTATAATCTTGCAGGGGAAAATATGGTCATTCAGGCATTCTTGATGAAAAAAAAACAGAATTGAATAGAAATTTTGACATTGAAATACAAGAAGCATGAGAAGGCAAACACAGAAAAGAATTCATAAGGAACTTACCAAAGTTGAACTATTTACATGCCAACATGGAAAAAGTATAATTGTATCATATGAAACTTTTCTCAGTATGAGGATAGGTGGAGGGAATATGTGTGTGTGTGTGTGTATATATGTATGTATATGTATGTATGTATGTATGTATGTGTATGTATACCTACACATATGTCTATATAGAAGGGTATATATGCATATGAATACATATGTGAGTGTGAGTATATATGTGTACATAGACAGAGGGCACAGGATTAATTGAATAGGAAGGGATGATATTTTAAAAGGTGAAATTGAGAGGTGGGAGAGGAACAGAAAGAGAGGAGACAGGGAGAGACAGAATGGGGTTAGTCTTCTCATATAGAACAGGCAAGGGATAATTGTTACAATGGCAGGGAAGAACAGGATGGCAAAAGGGAATGGGTCAACCTTACTCTCATTGAAGTTGGCTTAGGAAAGGAATGACACACACTCTAAATTTGGTATCTTGCCCTACAGGAGAGTAGGGGGGATGGGGATCAGATGGGGGATGACGGAGAGGAGGGCAGGTTGGGTGGGGAGGGTTGTTAGAAGCACACATTTTTGTAAATGGACAGGGACAAAGTAGAGAATAGAACAAGTGGGGGTGGGATAGGAAGGAGGGAAATATAGTCAGTCTTTCACAATATGTCCATTGTAGAGATGTTTTCTATGTAACTACACATGTATGGCCTGTATTGAATTGCTTGTCCTTCTAGTAGGGATAGGTAATGAGGGAGTAAGGGAAAGAATCAAAAATTTAAAGTTGTAAAATCAAATGTTAAAATATATATGTGTGTGTATGTATATGTATATATATATATATACACATACACATTTATACATATACATGTACATATATTATTGTTGTTGTTATTATTATTATTTACATACAACTGGGTAATAAGATACACAGGCACTGGTGTAAGGAGATCCAGCTTGCCCTACTGGAAAGTCAGAGGGGTGATGGGGGAGGACATAGGAGAGAACAGATTGGGGGAAGGGATATATAGTAGGACCACTGTTTTGGGATGGTGGGAAAGACAGGGAGAAAATTTGCAACTCAAAATCTCATGGAAATGAATAATGTAAACTAAAAATAAACAAAAGTTAATTTAAAAAAAATAAGAAATCTTGGAGAACTGCCTCCATTTCAACCTTAAGATATGTGATGGAGGAGGTGAGGAGAATCAGTTTAACATGCACATTGTATCTCACAGTAAGAGAAGAAATTTCAAAGGATTCAGAGAAAGGAAAGAGGATCCTATCTCCTAAAATTCTAAAAGTGAAGTTAGGTTATAAGGGATGGGAAGATCTCAAGAAAGAAAATATGAAAACACAAAGAAGATAATTGCAAAAGGAAGAAAGGGAACCATTCTATACAATGACTAATGTGGCTGCATAAGAAATTCATTAACCAATGTAAATGTATTTTAAAAGATGTAGAAGATGGAAGCAAGGGCATGTAGCATATTAAGAATACTAAATATTAAGATGATCTTGCTACCTGTTATGGGTTCCAGATACCAGCTCCAGATGAACTATATCTTTGAATACTGATAGAATGAGCAGTGAATTTTGAAAGGCAATGGAGAATAGCAATCCCACAGGATTGGAGAAAGGTAAATGTCCCAAATCTCAGAAGAGGGAAGAGAAAAGAGCTGACAATATAGTGAGCTTTACTTCTATTCTTTAAAAATTCTAGAATATATTAGATATCTGGAAAAGGAAATGATAATCACAAACATATATTATGACTTTATCAAAGAGAGATTATGCTAGGCCAAGAAAATAATTAGCGTAAAGATACATCATGACTTTGGGGAAAAAAAAGGTCATCCTAGGCTAAATTTGTCTTTTTTTTTAAATAGGATAATTGGACTAGTAGATTAAAGGAATAGTTTAGATATTATTTACCTATCCATTAGTTTTCACTCGTGTTTATAATGGTCATGGGAATTTGAAGATCTTCCCTGATTTGAAAATCTTCCATGCCCCCAAATAGGCTGAATGTAATCACATGAAGCCTGTGGTGGGAGGAGTTTACTAAAGGATGGAGCAAAGCCCACAGAAAGCTGGGAGTCTGAGCAGTTAGAGATGGAGGGAGGAGATGACACACCCAAGAAGATAGTTAGACTCCTGAGTGTTTGTTTGTGAAAGGCTAAAGAATGGTGTGACTCTGCTGCTTTATGTTGTATTAACTTCTATGTTGCTATGATAAATTCAGTTCCCTGGTGTTGGGATTTGGTTTTCTGGTATCCGAGTAAATTTTTGCTTCTATCTTCTATATGAAGAGTCTGTGATATTTTGTGATTGAGCCCTATGTCCACATATTCAAAGTTGTTGGCACTGTGAATATTCCATTGGTGCTATAGTGTCTGACTCTTTGTAACCCCATTTGGGGTTTTCTTGGCAAAGATGCTAAAGTGGTTTGATATTTCTTTTACCAGCTCTTCTTACAGATGAGGAAACTGAGGCAAACAATTAAGTGACTTGCACAGGTTCCCACAGCTAGTAGTATCTGAGGCCAGATTTGAACTCAGGAAAATAAGTGTTAGAAATCTTTCTAACTCCAGACCCAGCACTCTGTCCACTGAACCACTTCACAACACAACACAACTTGCTGCTCTATTATTTAACTAGATTTTAGTAGAGCATTTGATAAAATTCATTGTACTTTTCTTGTGGAAAACATGGATAGATGTGAACAAGATCTAACACGGGTATTGAAAAGTGATTGACCCGGCATACTCCAAACAAAGTCATGAATTTATTCTTTATAAGCTTTGAAAGAAGTCTCCAATGAAGTCCTCTCAGTGTTTAAATATGCTGATCAAAGACCATCACAAGAGTAGTTAGCATACTAATCAAATTTACAGTACACAAATCTGGGAAGACAGCTACACAGTGAATGAAAATAAAAACATGGGATCAAATTCATTGAGATTAAATGTAATATCGATCAATTTGTTCACTTTGGTTCAAAAAATCAGTTTTTACAATTGTCAAGTTTGGGAGGAAAGTTTGGAAAAGTTTCCCTTAGAAAATTATCTGGGGGTAGTTAACTGATGTCCAAGTTCATTATGAGGTGTATGATGACCGTGGGCTTCATTAAGAAATATGGTGCAAAAAAAATACAAGGAAATTATCTGGGTGTATAGTACCACTTCAAACCACTTTTGGAATATTGGATTTTGTTTGGAAGGTTACATTTCAAGAATAATGTGAATAAACAAGAGAGTATCCAAAAACAGAATGGCAAAGGGTTTCTCAACCAAACTTTTTGGACCCACTGGAGGATGCCTTGTCCACACAGGAACCACAGCAGCGGAAAAAGGCAAGGAAAGAGGCAAAAGTCTGAGGAGCAAAATCTCAACCTTGTCCTTTACCAGTTCTATGAGTTATATTAATTGTTCATGTCTTAAGAAGTGGGTTGACTTCCAAGTAACTCAGAGGGGCATCAATGACATTTAAATCTAGAGATCTACAGAGGTCCCTGATAGAAGAAGAGATCATTGGAGAGGAAAGAAAATTGATCTTTCCTGTTTATCGGCTCAAGTACAAGTCTTCTGATTGTGTTTTTTGATTAAATAGAGTCTGTTTTATATTTAATGCTACCATATACTAAGTGCTTACTTGGGAATTGAACCCCCTCTTCTCATCCTCCTTCTCCTCCACCTCTTCCCTCCCCTTTCCTCCTCCTCCTCTCCTTCTCCTTCTCCTTCTCCTTCTCCTTCTCCTCCTCCTACTCCTCCTCCTCCTCCTCTTCCTCCTCCTCCTCCTCCTCCTTCTTCTTCTTCTTCTTCTTCTTCTTCTTCTTCTTCTTCTCCTTCTTCTTCTTCTTCTCCTTCTTCTTCTTCTTTTTAGAGAACAAATTCTGATGCTCCTTAAAAAAAAAGCCTTGCATGGGGCATAAGCCCCAGAAAATTTAATGATAAGCCACTGAGATCAAACTTGATTTTTGTAAACCCACAGCTCTGGATCTGCAACATCAGCTGCATAGGATCAGTGCCATTTGGGATCATCCTTTGGGCAAAGCCGATGTTTAGTGTTATCTGAACTGGAAAAAAAAATCAATTGAACCTCTTAAAATCCCCTGAATTCTATTCCCTTGATTGTACATTTTAAAGTGGAAATAGGCTAAATAAAATAACTTCTAAATATCCATTACAACTCCAACATTCGAGGGTACTAGATGGATAATGTATGAATTTGAAAAGCAGAACTGTAATTAGCCATAGCTCAGCTGGGACAAATTCTGCTTAGGTGCAGGGGAGCCAGATAGTGTAGGGGACAATTGCACTGCAGGTATAATAATACTGGCAGAGTGTGGACCCTCTCCCAGAAAATCCAACCCTCAGTCTTGCAGGGGATAGGGAGGAGGGCTGGCCCTGGGAGAAGAGCACCAGTATGACAGTACTTTCCAAATAGTAGCTGGGGTCAACTCTGCTATGCAGTGCCAGAAAACACTGAGATGAGGTATAAAAATAGTTGTTGTACAAAGGCAATCACAAAACCCCCCCAACAACCTTGTCAGCCTCCTGGGGCAAAGCCCTCTTTAACTTATGCTAGTTATACCTCAAATTAAAATCAAGTCATTTCATTTGAGCATTGGCTTCATTGTGACAGAGCCTACGGTTTTTGCTGACCATAATGTACCTCCAAAAAGAGGGAGCACAATAAATACTATTGAGAGTGTTGCTTGTACAGATCAAAATCTTGACTAGTATACCAAAGACAATGTTGACTAGGGCCTTTTCTTTGAAAAGAAGTTGCTTGTTGTGAATATGGTAAGCAGTGTGATCAGACCAGTAAATTGCAGGCATACTATTCAGATGCAGTGAAAAGGAAACAGGCATGAGAAGGGCGCGTAGGTTTCTTTTGTTTCAGATCCCTGCTTCAGACATCCTAAGTATTTATTTGTTCCCTTACTCCTTCACCCTATTCAGTTAAATGTATTCTTAGCTATTGTAGGGACATCCTTCTCCGGAGAGGCACAAAGGAACAACAGAAATCGCGTGTAACCATACTTACCCAAAATTATTAAGGAGCCACCCATTCAAGGTAATAGCACTCACCAAATAGAAATCACCTTGACGTTTTGTATAAGCCAAGGGCTTCTTTACCTTGTGTCCATCTTGAAATAGTTCTTGGTCTTAAAATAAGAAAAAAAGTGGTAGTTTTCTGAATTGAAGATTCCATCTAACTTAAGTGGTAATTATCTATGCAATTAGTCTTATCAATTGCCTGAAGAGCTGAAGTCATGGAATTTCGCAGTTGGAAGAGACACTAAAGGTCATCCAATCTTGTCCTGCAAGAAAGAAGTCCTACATTACCCCTGCCAAGTGGTTTTTCAGCTTCAGCTAGAGTACCTCCCCTCCCCACCTGGGAGAGGATGGGACACAGATGTCATTACCATAAGATATAGACCATTCCAAGACATTCTTCTGGTTAGGGAAACCTTTTGTTTATCAAAACCAAATCCTGCCTCCACTAACTTCTACCTTTTGGAGATAGGATTATGTTTCTAGGAAGGGAAGGAGAGAGGAAGGAAAGGAAAGAGGAAATGAAAGGAATATATGGGAGAGGAGGAAGAGAGATTGAGGAAGGAAGAAAGAAAGGAAGGAAGGAAAAGGGAAAGGAAGGAAGGAAGGGAGAAAAGGAAGGAGGAGAAAGGAAAGCAGAAAGTAAGGAAGAAAAGCATTTATTAAGCAACAACTATATGCTGGACTTTACAAATATTCCTTTCCTTCAAGCCTGAGGGAAAAGGACCTCTGGCTCAACCTGATCATTTTACTAAAAAAAAAAAAAGGAAACCTGGGAGCAGATCCAAGATGATGGCAGAGAACCAGGAAAACTCCATGGCTCCCCGCATAACCACCTCAAATACCTATAAAATATGACTCTATACAAATTTTAGAGCTATAGAACCCACAAAGTGACAGAGAGAAAAAAATCTCCTGCTGAAGGCAGCCCAGGAGGTCAGCAGAAAGGGTCCATCACAGTTTGATGGGAGCCAAGCCAAGCCCTGTGTGAGCCTAAGATTTTAGCCCCAGGGCAGCCCCAACAAGCAGCTGCCCCAGACTTTGGGAGAGTGAATCACCAGTAGCAGTGGTGGTTTCCAGAATTATCAACCCATAAATGCCAAGGAAAAATTAAGAGGTCAGTGAAGAACTCTGTCAGAACTGGGGAGGTATAGAGGAGCGGGTCCAGTCACTGCCCCCATAGCAAGAAGCAGCAGAGATGCAGCAGCCATTCAGCCACCTCCACATGGCTACTTCAGAACTCCTGGCCTGCAATCATAGGGGGACCAAGTGACCATTCAGGGGGTAATTCCTCTTGCTTTAACCTGCATGGATCTGGTTCATGGTGTTGGGTGGTGGTCCGGGGGTGTGTGACCAGTGAGCCAGAGCTTGTGGGGAGAGCAGAGATGGTACCCAACTAATAGCTCTGGCAACTACAAAAACCCTAGCAATTTAGGCTAAAGCTGTCCTCTCTGGAAGCAGAGTTATACTCTGGCAAAGAGCACAAAAGTCAAGTAATTGAGTGGCAACATGAGCAAGCAAAAGAAGCAAAGGAAGAACAGCAATCCAACTTTAGATTCATTTGGGGGGGACAAAAAGGATCAAAGCATGGAATGGGAGGAAGACAACAAAGTCAGAACTCCTGCACCAAAAGTTTCCAAGAAAAATATGAACTGGTTACAGGACATAAAGAAGTTCAAGAAGGATTTTGAAAATCAAGTGAGAAAAGTGGAGGAAAAATTGGGAAGAGAAATGAGAATGATGCAAGAAAATCATGAAAAAAGAGTCAACAATCTAACTGAAGAAAATAACATCTTAAAAAACAGATTAACTCAAACTGCAAAAGAGGTCCAAAAAAAGCTAATGAGGAGTAGAATGCCTTAAAAAATTGAATTTGCCAGATGGAAAAAGAATTTCAAAAGCTCACTGAAGAGAATAATTCCTTCAGAATTGAATCGGAGCAAATGGAAGCAAATTATTTTATGAGAAATCAAGATACTATTAAACAGATCCAAATAAATGAAACAGTAGAAGGCAATGTGAAATATCTCCTTGAAAAAACTACTGACCTGGAAAATAGATTCAGGAGAGATGATTTAAAAATTATTGGACTACCTGAAAGCCATGCTAGAAAAAAGAACCTAGAAATCATACTTCGAGAAACTCTCAAGGAAAATTTTTCTGATATTTCAGAACCAGAGGGCAAAATAGAAATTGAAAGAATTCACTGATCACCTCTGGAAAAAGACACCAAACAGAAAACTCCTAGGAATGTTATAGCCAGGTTCCGGAGTTCCCAGACAAAGAAGAAAATATTACAAGCAGCCAGGAAGAAACAATTTGAATATTGTGGAAACACAATCAGGATAACATATGATCTAGCAGCTTCTACATTAAGGGGTCAGAGGACTTGGAATATGATATTCCAGAGGTCCAAGGAGCTAGGATTAAAACCAAAATTCACCTACCCAGAAAAACTGAGTATAATGTTTCAGGGGAAAGTATGGTCATTAAATGAAATAGAGGACTTTCAAGCATTCTTTTTTTTTAATTTTAATTTATTTCCTTGGTTACATCATTCATTTCCACAAGCTTTTGAGTTACAAATTTTCTCCCCTTTTTGTCCCTACCCCCCAGCCCAGAACATTGATCACACTGTAAAACCCCTCCCACAATCTGTTCCCTTTTATGCCCTCCTCCAACAC
>JAQQSW010019343.1:0-11067 GCA_028646575.1 Pseudocheirus occidentalis | reverse complement strand
AAAGTCAGAGGGGTGATGGGGGAGGATATAGGAGAGAGCAGATTGGGGGAGAGGGTATACAGTGGGATTGCTATTTTGGGGTGGTGGGTAGGGGAAAGACGGGGAGAAAATTTGTAACTCAAAATCTTACGGAAATCAGTGATGTAAACTAAAAAACAAAAGTTAATTTTTTAAAAAAAGAGAGTTACCAGGGGCTCTGAAAGGCCTCATTAACTGCCCAAGGCACAATACCAGCAAGGCTGGAGATAAGTCCCAAACTAAGAGCCCGCACCGCCCCTGCCCAGCTCCAAGGCTAGGCCCACCACTGCTGCTGCGTCTCACATATACGCACAGGTACGTGGTTCAGTGGGTAAGGCAATGAACTTGGGGATATCACAGCACCTACACCTTGCAAGGGTGTTGTGTCAATCAAATATGATCAAATGAGGTACATAAAGTGCTCTGCAAAACTTGTGTATAATAATCTTATATCGCAATAAGAAAACTCATATATAATAATACATAATAATAATCTCTATATAGCACTTATTAAATACCAGACACTGTGCTGAGGGTTTTACAATTATGGCCTCATTTGATCCTCACAACAACCCTCTGAAGTAGGTGCTGTTATGACCCCCATCTCACAGATGAGGAAATTGAGGCTTAGAATAAGTAATCTGCCCAGGGTCACCCAGCTAGGAAGTACCTGAGGTTGGATTTGAACTCAAGTCTTCCTGACGCCAAGCCCAGCGCTCTACCCACTGCGCCACCCTGTTAGTTTGTATTATTTATAAATATTGTTGCCGTCACACTACCTGATATTTATATAACACTTGATACTTTGAAAAATGTTCTAGATACATTATTGAATTTTCTCCTCAGCACAGAAAGGTGCACAGCATAATGGAGAAGGATGGCCTTGGGGCCAGGAAAGATTGCTCTGATCCACACAGACTCCAGGCAAATCACTCTCCTATCATGGGGAAGTCAGGAGTGGGGAGGGCCAGGGCTGGGCAGGGCCATAGGTAGGGGGTCTGTGGGAGAAACACAGGGCCAAGAACCTCAGGATTCTGCACTCCATGGGTCCTAGACATCTTCCTGCCAGAGGGCTGTGAACTTACTATTTAAAATATTTTTATAATTGTACTTCAATATAATTGGCTTCTTTTGTGATCCTATTTCATTTTACGCATTTAAAAACATGATTCTGAGGAGTCCCTATGCTTCAATAAACAATGTTCAAGGTGCCCATAACACACAGGTTAAGAATCTCTAATCTAGTCTAACCTTATTATTTTATAGATGAGGAAACCTAGGCCTAGAAAAGTGAGGTGCCTTGTTTGAAGTCACAGTCAGGATTCACACTCAGATCCTCAGCCTCCAAATCCGGTATACTTTCCAAGGCACCATTCAGGCAAGGGAGCCACCAAGCTGGAGCAGAAGAACCAGGAAGAAAAATCTTGCTAGGGTCCCTCCCCACCCCCAGGCACCATCAGGGTCAGAGCCTTCAATGGTCTCCATCACACACATTCCCCAGCCTTACCATAGTGGTGATAGGGGAGTGGCTCCCCCATGGAGAACACCATGGTCAGAACCAAGGCTGAGTAACACATCTTCTGGTGATCTGGAGGAGGAAGAGAGTAAAATGTTCTAGCTCAATCTGAGCCCAGGCTGACCTTGGAGAAAGAAGGGGGGGGTGTGGGAAATCTTGGACTATATCCTCAGGAAAGGTCTTGGCGCTGGGAGAATCTGGTCTGAGGTCTGGTAGGGGTAAAGGGAGCTTTGGGAGCTGAGAAAGGGTGATGGGAGAAGAAGAAAAGTCTTATCAATTAAGAGCAGGAGAAGAAACTCTGAGCACTGACAAAGGGTCAAAGGGCCCTTTGCCCTCACCCTGTGTGTCTGTCTGCATGTCTCGAGCCAGCTCCATTGGCAAAATTGATGTGACCAGTGCAGAGATTACAGCCGCGTCGAGGCTACACATGGCCCCAAAACACTTCAGGAGTAACAGGCGGAGGGGAACCCGGTGCTCCTGAGGATGGAAGAAATGGTCAGTCTTGATCAGTATTCACTCACCCCTACCCTGCCCATGACACCCTGCTCTGAATTCTGGGATTGGGGGAGAGCAGAAGTAAGGGTCTGAAAGCTCTCTCTTTTTTCTTTGCCCAGATCTTCGCCCAGGCTCAACCCCACAGCCCATACCATCTGATAATAGGCCACCAGAGAGAGGACTGGCTCAAACTCATTCTTCTGGCACATCTTCCGACAAACTTCTGGGTCTGCATCCGTCTGGAAAAGACAATGAAGGGGGCAGAGGCAGTTACTGATGGAGGGAGGTTAGCCCTCTGGTTACAGGCAGAAGGGCCAGTCCTGCCCCTATATACACTAATAATCCAGTGCTCAGACCCACAGATGCCCCTCTAGTTGGAAGGAATCTCTCCTTCCCATCTTTTTGGTGCATTTTATTTAGGTCTCTTCTTTGCCCCATTTCAGTTTACCTTATTATCCTGGGTTCTGGCAAGAACCTCCATTCTAGATCTCTAGGCTAGCTCCCTCACTTCCCCTCAGTAGACAGTAAGCTCCTTGAGAACAGGATCTGCATTATTTTTGTCTCTACATACTCATCACTGGGAACAAGGCCCCAAACATAGTAAAAGATTTGGAGTCAGAATTCAAATTAATTTGAAAAACATATATTAAGTGTCTACTAAGTACTCTCTACATTGGAGATAAAAAATAAAAATCATCTAGCCGTCAGTGCCCATGGCACTTATGTTCTTTGATGGGATACAAGATGTACCCCAGAAAGTATAACATGAGGTAGAAAATAAAAGAGAAGCAGCGAAGAAATAGGAACTGCTTCAGGAAAATCTGTCGAGTGAGAGGGTTTATGCCCAAGACTTCACCTGAGCTGGTCTTCGGAGGGAGAGAAGGACTACAAAAGGTGGAGATGTGGACAGAATGCAGGCCAGGCTTAGAGGATGCCTTAAGCAAATACAAAGTGATGAAAGCCAGCATGTCAAGAGTTCAACCAATAGCTAGGCAGCAGGCCAGCTGGGATGAAATGCAGCAGCAGCAGCACCACCACCACCACCTTGGATATTCTAAATTGTAAAGTACCTTCCAGCTCTAAAATCATATGAAAGACGCAGGAAAAGGACTAAATGTTGCTGAATTCAGGTCCTCATCGCCTCTCCCACAGACTACTAATAGCCTCTTTTCCTCTTTCTGAGCACATAATTGCCAAAATCATCTTCTTAGAACACAGGTCTGATCAGGGCACTTTTATACTCAAGACACTTCGCTGGCTACATACAAATCATCTCTAAGCTAGAACACCACCTCCTCTGTCTGTCATTTAAAGCCATTCTCAGTCTGGCTGCAACCTAGCTCTCCTGACTAATTTCCCATTACTCCCCCTCACACCCTTTCCATTCCAGCCAAACTCAGCTCTTTGCTGGTCCTTATAGATGACAGTCCACCTCTTATACCTGTGCCTCTCCCCTTCAGTGGTATGCTCTCTCTCTTCATCTCTGCCATCTAGAAACCCTAGCTCCCAGTTCAGCCACCACCTCCTATGTGAGGGTTTCCCTAACTCCCTGCCCCCATTTTGGTTCTCTCTCTCTCCCTATCTCTCTCCCTTCTCCCTCTCCCTCTTCCTCTCTCCCTCTCTCTCCTTCTCTCCTTCCCTCTAATTATTTTCTATTTAATTTGAGTATATTCATCTGTGCATCTATTCTATCTCCCTAATCAACACATATAAGGTTCTTTCGGACAAGGACCAGCACTTTTGTTTCTGCAACCCCAATGCCCAGCGTATGCTTGGCACATATTAGACACAATAAATGCCTCATTGATTTGAATTGTTTTTTCAAACTGCCCATCTGCACCCC
Source organism: Pseudocheirus occidentalis (assembly GCA_028646575.1). Lineage (NCBI taxonomy): Eukaryota > Metazoa > Chordata > Mammalia > Diprotodontia > Pseudocheiridae > Pseudocheirus > Pseudocheirus occidentalis. Next base: position 7,195 of record JAQQSW010019343.1, on the reverse strand, counting down.
ATTCCTACCTCCTAACTGTGTTGCTGCCAGGGCAAGATTTAACTGCTAAGAAAACTGCATTATCAAAGAAGGATTATAACACTTTCATGTTCATGCATAATCCTGGGAAGGAAATATGAAAATATTTGACTTCAAAGATCTGAGGTTTAGGGGCTCTATCTCAGAAAAACCCCTTCCTAGGATTGTGTGCAGGCCCTCATCCCAGTCCCTGGATCCCTCCAGTCTCCACCCCCAGGCTGCCCACCAATATCCGAAGCAGCTCTTCCAGGTAGCAGCAGATGACATTCTCATCCTCATAGAGGGCCCAGCTGCGTTGTTGGGCATCATCCTTCCGCCGTGCTAAATCAGCGAAAATCACCTCCAGCCGATGCTGGTCATGACACACTTGGCCTGAGGGCAGGGCTGAGCTCAGATCCTGTCCCCCAGGACCCAGACAAAGGAACATTAGTAAATGAATCAGCTGGCACCTCCCCTCCAGGTCTGGTCACTGCCTCAGTGTACAGGCCTTCTCCTCCAGGCAGCTGTCTAGGACTGCCTGGGATTACTCTCCCACCCCACCATTCTTTTTCAACTTTTGCTACTATTTTATGTAAAGTGGTTTCTGTTGGCTTCATGCCTGTCTCTCTCCTCAGACTAGGGACTTTCAACCATGTGTTTCCATTCATAGGATCCATAGCCTCAACCTCTAGGCTTGACCTTAAAATTGACCTTTGACTCCAGAGCCCTTCCTGGTATAGAAACAGCAGCTCTTATACCCCAGGAAAAGAAGGAATAAAAACAGCATAAATCCTTCACCATGACCACCCCCAATCAATCAGTTTATTTCTCTAACCCTCAAAAAATATTAATTCTACTATCTGAGATGAATATGGTAATGCCAAGAATTAGCCTGTGCCTCGTTGGAGAGATGGGGAGAGAAGGGTCCTTCCATCTTCTGTTCTTGGCCCTGATGCCACCTCCATTCTCAGCACTGGGGCTCTGGTTTGCTGCTCTTTTGTCTTGCCCAGACTGGGAGCTCCCTGAGAGTAGGACCTGTTCTTGCTCTTCTCTCTCCCCCAAACTTAGTGCTCTCTAAGGGCCAAATCTAAGTCTGTTCATTCTTCTCAGCCTCTTCCTCCAGACTGGGCACAAAGTAGGGAGACTAGTAAACCCCAGTTGATGAGACGCCCATTCTGTTAACTACCTCTCCTTTTTTACAGCCCTTCACCCTGTACCTTGCTCTCCACCAGGGAGATGAGGATCTGCTCCATGACCCCTGCAACAGCTGGGACTGAGCTCTGGATGTGCCCAACGACGACACCAATGGCTACACGGCACAAGTCATGGCTCAAGCTGGTATTTCTTCGGATCAGCTCCATCAGTTCTGCACCAATTGTTGAAGGCACAGTCACTGGGGCCACTGGATCCTCTTCCTTCTTTTCTGGCTCCTTTAGGCTAAGAGCCTCCAGATCAGGAGCTGGAGTTGGGGCTGCAGCCACCTCCTGCTCATCCTTCTCAGGAGGGCCCTCTGTGGTCCCAGAGGGCTCTGCAGTGGTGCTCTGGTTCTGCAAGGCAGGGGATTTGGACACAGCAGCCCGAGCGCTGCTTCGGCTTGGAATAGGAGGAGGTGTGTGGCTGGGGCTTGAGGCAGCTGTGGGGGGGCCTGGCTCCACAGTGCTGGGTCCAGTGTACAGCGTGTCCAGGGATGTGGTGCTGACTGAGGAGTTGCTAGACAGGGAGCTGCCCCGAGCTGGAGCATCTGGACGAGCATCTGGACTCCCTATGGAAAGGGGAGATAAACTCTGACATTCCAAATGGGGACTCTGACATGTTACCCTCCCCAGCCTTCCAGCCTTTCCTCCTCCATCTGTCTGCTCTTCCACCTGGCTCCTGAATGTTTGAGCTCAATAGGATTCTCTATAAAGCAATTTGCAAACGTCAAAGCACCACATAAAATTCATGCTTATTGTCATCTCCCCTTCTGTCTCTTGCTCTTCTAATTTTCTCCCTCTGTCTCCATCACCATCTTTCCTTCTTTCCTTTACTGCTTGGGGCAGGGAGGGAGATTGTGGATGGTAAATGGGAGGACTAGGGCAGCAGCTGCCCTGTGGAAATGTCAATCATAGCAGGGTTCCCCTGGCCCAAGCTCAGTTACACATGCCAAAAGCACACAGACACCTGGCTGACAGCAGGGAGATGATGGGGAAATAATGACAAATTATTATTATTATTCTAAATGACAACAGCTCAGATTTCTATAGTGTTTTAAGATTGATGAACTACTTTACTTTACACCGCCCTGTGGAGTAGTTAGGACAGATAATTATAATACCATTTTGTGAATGAGGAAACTGAGGCTAGAGATATGTCCAAGGTCATATAGGTGAATGTCACAGCCAGGACTTGAATATACATTTCTGGATTCCAAGATCAATGCCCTTTCTGCTGTGCCACACTGAGTACCCTACTCCCTCCACACATGCGTGGCAACACACACACACACACATACACACACACACACACACACACACACACAACAAAACCCTGTCTAGCTGAGGGCATGGTGGTATATATTTGGCACAATTCCTGTCTCTAACCCTCAGAGCCAGCCTAGCGATCCCAGGCAGAACTAGGGGGCCCGCCCCATCCATGGTGAAGGGGCCCACCAAGGAAGTACTGAGTTATCTTGCCTCTCTGTGCCCTTTTCTAGCATCCCCTCCCACCCTGCACAAAGGCCCCTTTACCTCTCACAGAGCCCACTGGGATGGGCCGCCGTTTCCCTGGTGGGGGAGGTGTGATAGAGGCCACCCGGCGATTTGGTGGGATCTGAAGAAAGAAGAGTTAAATTTGGAGCAGCAACATTCCAAAGCTGCTCAATCCAACCTCAAAAAGAAGATGCCAGAAGCCCCCCAAAGCCTCCTCGTTTCCAGCCCTGCCTTGATGACCAATCCTAGTCCCTAGCCTGTCACTATTCCCACTACAAACCCCATTCAGGCCTCAGTAAGTACAGAATCCTAAAATCTCAAAGCTGTGAACATCCTGGGAGATCACCCAGTCCAAACTCCCAATCAGGACAGGTCTCCCTCCTCCAAAATCCTTTATAGATAATCATTCAGCCTTTACTTGAATACTTCCAATGACAGGGAAGCTGCTCCTTCATAATCCAGCCCATCACAGTGTTGAACAGCTCTGACGAATGAAAAGGGCCCTCTCATTTCTTGCTTCCTTTCTTTTTCCCCAGATCTCTGGTATCACTGGCAAAGGGAGCTTCCAGTGTGGAAATCTACTCTCTCAGTACAATTCTGCCTTGAAGTTTATAATCTGAGCTGCCAGAGGCACTGAGAGGCCAAATGGCACATTCAGGGCAACGTAGCCAAGATGTGTCCAAGGCAGACTTGACCTCAGGCCTTCCTGACTCCGATGCCAGCTTCCTCTCCCTTCCATCTTAATGCCTCTCTAATTCATTATATTCAAACTGTGACATGCCTCTTATAACACCCTCACCCCATTGCTCCCACCTTCAGCTCTCTTTGGCTAAACAGAAATAAACCCTTCAAACCCTTTCATGTTCCCCACTACGTCTTCTCCACTCTAGTTCCTTTAAATGATCCCAGCATGAAATCCTTTGCCCTTCCTATCCTGGTTACCCTCTCTCTCTGGACACAGCATAAGTTTTTAACATCCCTTCAAAATCTGAATTGACTCCCATGTACAATCTGACTAGGACAAAGTACAGCAGGACTATTGCTTCCCTCAGACTGGACACTATGCCTCTCTCTTTTTTGTCTTTTTAGAGAGGGGAAGGCTGGGCAATTGCGGTTAAGTGACTTGCCTAAGATCACATGGCTAGTTTTGTGTTAAGTGTCGGAGGCTGGATTTGAACTCATGTCCTCCTGACTTCAGAGCCAATGCTCTATTCACTGCACCACCTAGCCGCCCTTATCTCCATTTTCTAGTTGAGAGAGCTGAGGCAATTAAGGACTTGCCCAGCTAGTAAATGTCTAAGGCTGGATTTGAACTTCTGTCTTCTTGACTCCAGGTCCAGCTCTATCCACTGGGTCACCTGATTACCTCTTGCCTCACCTTCTTCACCCTACACTGGTAGAGTTGATTCTTTAAAAATTACAGGACAAGGGGCAGCTAGGTGGTGCAGTGAATAGAGCACCAGCCTGGGAGTCAGGAATACCTGAGTTCAAGTCCGGCCTCAGACACTTAACACAAAAAACTAGCCGTGTGACTTTGGGCAAGTCACTTAACCCCAAATGCCCTCCAAAAAAAAAATTCCAGGATAAGTTTTATGTTTGTCCCTGTTACGTTTCATTTTATTAGCTTCACTCCATTGTTCTAGTCTACCGAGGTCTTTTTAGATCCTGATTTTGTCATTCACCTGCAGTTCTATCTCTCTCAAGTAATGTGGAAACCTGCCATCTGTGTTTTTAACCCAAATCTAAAGCATTTCCTAAAGACACACCTGACTGACATCAGTAACACCCTCCTCCTTGGGTCCAGTCATTCTATCAGTTTCAAATACACTTAGCTCGACCATTATCTTTCCACCTTGTCCACAAAGGCATCATGAGAGACTGTCAAAGGCCTTGTTGAAACCTAGGCATGTGTATGATGTTGGCTGCATCAGAATTATCAGTCTAAGAATCCTGGCAAAGGAGAACAGCAGGCTAGCCTGGTACGACCTGTCCTTAGAACTCTTGCCAGCTGTTAGTGATCCCCCTTCCCTTTCTAAGAGTTAACAAAGATCTAGTCTAGAATCTTGCCAGTGATAAACACTAAGTTTTCAGTGTCTACAGTTTCTAGTTAGATCCATGTCCAGGTCTTGCTCACTGGGGACTAGACGGTCTAGACCCTTTAATTCAAAGGTTCTTAATCCCTATGTCATGGATATCCTTTGGCAGTCTGGCAAAGAACCATGGTACCCTTTCAAGAATAATGTTTTTAAATAATTGAAAATAATGCTAAATTTCAATTAGATATTAGTGAAAGTAAAGATGTGATTTTTTTTCCCAATCAAGTTACAGCCCCCCTAAAATCTATCCACAGAGAATCCTGGTGATATATGGACTCCAGGTTAAGACCCCTTGCTCTAGCTAAACTTACAGGATCTGCTGATTAACACTTAGTGATTCCTGATCCATTCCCCAATACCTGGTAGGAAGCACTACCCTCTCCCAGGAATTCAGCGCTGGGCAGGCTGTGCTGTCTTTCATAGCCAGTCCTGCAAACCCCATTGGGCTGCCTAGTGGTCGCAGTGTCCAGGTGGTGATCACTGGATGAAGGGGTCATGGTCACCGGGCTTGGGGCTGTGTGACTTTTGCGAAACAAGGTTTCCTTCCTGTGGTGGATCAGCTTCCTGCAGGGAGAAAAAAGTATAAACAGCTGGGATCTGGGCTCCAGCCTTTGAGAAACTACATATTGAGGTGATAGGGTTGGCTGAAAAGAAGTGAGATGAAGCTCTCCCTAGCAGTGAAAATCTTCTGTCATTATACCTGTTTATGTAAAGGAGTATAAATGATGCTCTGATTTAGAGGTAGTATGGTGTGCTGGAAAGAGCCCTGGATTTAGAGTCTGAGGACCTGGGATTTGATTCCAGTTTTGCCATTACCTGGCTTCATGACCTCAAGCAAGCTATTCAGCCTCTGAGCCCATTTCCTCCCTTGGAAAACCAGGATAATAATACACATACTTGGGGCAGCTAGGTGGCACAGTGAATAGAGCACCAGCCCCAGAGTCAGGAAGACCTGAGTTCAAATCTGACCTCAGACACTTAACACAAAACTAGCCTTGTGATCTTGGGGAAGTCACTTAATCCCAATTACCCTACCTTCCCCCCTCCAAAAAGCAACAACAACAATAATAATAATAATAATAATAATAATAATAATAATAATAATAATAATAATAATACACATACTCTCTATCTCCAAAGAGAATTGTGAGGAAAAGTGTTTTACAAACTTTAGCATGCCCTTAAAATAAGAGATAATATTTCAAAATATTATTGTCAATCTTCCATTAAAATCCCTGTGTGATACCTCATAAATGGCATGGGGAGAAGGGGATCCTGGGATCTCCTAGACCTTGCCAGTGGGGCACACATTCTGACAGGTACTGCCAAACTACAAAAGTTTTAGGTACAGACCTTATGATGGAGTGAGCATCTGCCTACCATGAACCAACTTAGCTAAACTTAGAGGGGTTTATCACCAGGTTAGCTATAGGGTGATCCATTTTTTTGTCTAAAGAAACACCTACCAAGTTACACAGAGGCTGGAATCTACATCAGTGGAGGACTGGCCCATGTTCTCAAGTATTCTTGAGTGACAGGAACTAGAGATTCATGGGATTCAGAACCTGTCAGTTATCTTTGCTCAGCCAATGAGCTGAAGGGTTGTGAACTCCTGGTGATTTAAGGCCTCTCTTTATGCACTTCTGTGAGCTGTCTGGATCCTATTTTTGAGGTGATAGGAAAAATTTATTCTGTCTCCACCAACTCTGGGGACCTACCCCTAAACACTACACCAAAGGAAGAAAGAAGTATTCACTGAACAATCAAGGAATGAAGTACAAAATAGCAGATTCCTGACTGGCAGAGGGGGAAGCTAAAATTGTAGAATGGACCTAATGAGCTTAATCTAGAGCAGTGGTTCTCAATCTGTGGGTTGTGACCCCTTTGGGAGTCACCTAAGACCATGGGAAAACACATATTTCTGATGGTTTTAGGAACCAAGACACCGCTCCTCTATCCATCTCTAGGCAGGTCCACCCACATGCAGATACGCCCACAGATGAGTATTAAAGGGTCATGGCATTAGGAAGGTTAAGAACCATTGATCTAGAGTATTCAGGTAGACCAATCCCAGATCAACCTAGGGTTTCTGTGACACTCTTTGTGAGAACCTGGAGGGAGGCAGCTAGATGTTCTAGGCCTTGGCAAGAACCATGTTTTCCAGTTAGGTGGGAAAAACCACAGCTTGAGTGAGAAGCTTAGAGAGTCTAGGTACCATCCAGTCTGAGAACTGATCATTCTCTCTTAATCTATAGTTCTAAAAATGATGATTATTATTTATTATAACACCACAATTTCTTTCTGTAGTGCCTTAAGGATTACTAAGCACATTTCCCACAGCAACCTTGTAAGGCCAGAAGTACAGGGAATAATATCCCTATGGCAGAGAGGATGTAGCTGGCAAGCCTTAGAGCC
>JAQQSW010019342.1:0-11067 GCA_028646575.1 Pseudocheirus occidentalis | reverse complement strand
CTGCAGGAAACCTCCAAAAAATGTTGGGCAGAGAGAAAATCATATTGTCTCAGGCCCAAGTAATTCTTGTGGAATGTCTTTGGCATAGTCTCTTTCCTACTCTGAAATGGGTTTGAGGGTCATAGTGTCTCTACAGATGTTGTTAGGACTTTCTAACTCTAAATAAGATAGTGACTTGGTACCAAGAGCTTGTTCCTGGTGAGCAAGAAGGTGAGGCTCAAAACCATTATAAGCTGACTGGCTGTGTTGTTTTCTAAAGATCTTGATCCCTGCATGTAAACGCCCTCCTCCTGTAGAGAAAAAGCCAGCAGAAAACAACATTCTGAGAAAAGTTGGGGAATTTTCTCTAATCTGATATGGGGAACCTGCTTCCCTAAAAAGAGCTAAAGTGTAAGCCTCTGAGCCCTAAGCTAAAAGAAAGATGGCAGAGCTCATCCTTTCTCTTATGGGAAAGAAATAGAATGTCTGCTGAGAACTTTAGCTAAAGCTTGAAGCTAGAATCAGAAAAAAAAGATCCATAACCATGTGATCAGAAATGTAATTTCTAGCAATATCCAGAAGACAAGCACCTAGCAGTGACCATAAAGCAATTGGAACATTGGTCAGTGGACCCTACATACCCCCAAAAGACTACTAGTGACAAACAATAAGCAAGAATAGTATTATGACATTACCAGAAAACACCAGCTGCTCGGCCTAATCAAAAGTATGAACTGTCTTTCTAGGTGTATCCTGGCCACATTTGTTTCCCATATACCTTTATTTGATATATAGATAGATGATAGATGATAGATAGATAGATAGAGATAAATATAAAATGTACTAAATACCTTAATACATATATTTATTATAATAAATACATATATTTATTAAATACCTTCCTATATACCTTCTACAAATATGCACTGGTCATATGTATTCCCTGTATGTGTATCCCCTCTATGAATGTTGCCCATTGTGTCTAATCCAAACACACAATGTTGTGTGTATTTTGGGAAACATATACCCCAGATTCATGAGGAAAATTTATAAGGAAAATGACCACCATTGTTACTACTATTTATTTCATTAGGCACATTTGCTTTGAAGTAATTGTGTCTTTGGTCACCTAATAAAATTAAACATATCAGTGGGTTCTCAGAAGTTGCTTTGAGTATATGAAGACCCACAGAGTACCTTGAACCTAGAACTGTTCGTTGAGATGAGCATTTGAAAGAGGGTGCCCCTAAGGACCTTTCCCCTAAGCACAACATTCTGATAAATCCAGTTACATAGGGAGCATCTTAATATATCACTAATTTTTGAAGTAGTAGACTGACATCAGTCAACTCGACAGGGATTAACAGCTGAATTGCACACACTTGGGGGCATGTGTTTATTCCACAGTCAGGAATGCCAACTAGGTGGCGAAACGGACAGAGCACCAGGCCTGGAGTCAGGAAGATTTGTCTTCCTGAGTTTAAATCTGGCCTCAGACACTTACTAGCTATGTAATTCTGGGCAAGTCACTTAACCCTCTTTGCCTCAGTTTCCTCATCTGTAAAATGATCTGAAGAAGGAAATGGCAAGCCACTCCAGGATCTTTGCCAAGAGTGGGAATGATCTAGGCTCTGGGAGCAAGGGAATGAGTATCTGTTATCACAGTAAGGAAGAAGGAGGACATTGAGTTGTGGAGGTGTGGATGCAATACCTGCTGTTGGTAGAGCTGAGGAGGATATCATACCCTATCCCCCATTCTGTTTATGCTAAGACTGCACATAATAACTGGGGAAAAAAACAAGGCTTCTTTGAATATGTAGATCAGCTAGACAGTAGCCAAGCAGCTGTGCTGAAAGGAAACAAAGTGGGATGGAGGAGAAGGAGGAGTTAGAAAGGGGAGATAGAAAAAAGTAGGGGAAAGGGAAAAGATGGAAGGGGAGGAATGTTGAAGGGTGGAGGAAGAAGGATGAGAGAATGGGAGGGCATGGAAATGAATAGAGTGAGAAGAAAGGAAGAAAGAGGGAGAGGAGTTAAAGTAGGAAGAATGATGGAGGAGAGGTGATGGAGAGGAGGAAGAGCAAGACAATGGAAAGAGAGAATTCTCCCATAGGAGTTGAGAAAAATCTCACAGAATAGTGCACTTGCTGCAAGCAAGGGCAGGGTAGGGTTGGGGCTGTTATTCCTGAGTAATTTTCCCCATGACTTGATTTTTGTGTTCCTTTCTATTGTGGCCATCCCTAGGGAAATGTTCCAGAACATGCTGCTAGGCTACCTGAAATCTCAGACACAAATAATATTAAAAGACTTAATGGCAAAAAGTTCATTAGTCACAAATGTGTCTCAGACAATACCTGAACTATATCTTCTCGGTAAACCTGTAAGGTCAGTCCTTATAAATCTCTGATGCCACGAAGCAACAGTCCAAATACAAAGCCAAGCTTCAGTTTCCAGAGTCAGAGACAATGATTACCACCAAAATGGAGATAGCAAGAAACAGTTGGAGAGATGGAAAACCTAAGTCTATAAGTGAAACATCTGAATAAGCTAGTGGTCTGAGAAAGCGAAGGAAAAGAAGACAATGTCAGTGACTGAGAACTTCCTTTGCTTAGTATGAGCTTTACTGTAGCTCTCTTTACCATTCATGTCACATTGGTCTTAATCTTTGTGCTCCTTAAAGATGGAAGTCTTCTGGAACTTGGGACCTGGTACAGCTAAGCTAGTACCCGGAAACCTTGGGGCTCATGTTCAATTGGTGCTGTGTTGCCTCTGCATCTAAGCCCAGCCCCATTCTCCCAGCTCTTAGAATAAGTTGGGCCTTGAGAACTTGATATAGAACTATATCCATGGGCCTTATCTTCTGAAGTTACAAAAGTTTGTCAGATATTTCCTCTGCACTATTCTGTGAGATTTTTCTCAACTCCTATGGGAGTGGTTCTCAACCTGTGGGTTATGTTCAATTTGTAACAATGAAAATACACCCTGAATATCAGATATTTATATTACAATTCATAACAGCAGGAAAATTACAGCTATGAAGTAGCAACAAAAATAATTTTATGGTTGGGGGTCACCACAACATGAGGAACTGTATTAAAGGGTCGCAGCATTAGGAAGGTTGAGAATCACTGCTCTAGAGCTTCATGTACACATCTGCTTCCAAAAACAACCCCACAAGACTTCTACTAACCACAGTTCCTCTGCATCAGGATCCATCCCTTGTCCAGGTTTTCCCTGCCCATTGTCCTGACCTATCCACAAATCTTAAATCAGCCTACCCCTACCCCTGCCATGCCTCTCAGATTTATACTCCCTTAGAAACCCAAGAATTTTCTTGAATTGCTCAAAAGGAACCTCATCTTGACCTTGTCATTTTCAAAAAGAGGTTAGTTCAAGAAGTCATCTAGGTTGTTCTGGAATATTGAAGGTACAAAATGCTTCTGTTTCTGCCAGGTTTTAAGCCTTTAATCTTCTTTTGGGGCACTTTATTTTCTATGACAGATTACTGGCTATAAGAAACTACTATTAACTGAGTACCCTAAGGAACTTTCCATTCTAACCTCATTTACACCATCATGCAATGTCTTTCTTAACTTGTATTCTTTACTCTAGGTTTGACCAGTACTCAAACTTCTGTTCTGATTTAGAATACATGGCATTAAAACCCCAAAACTTAAATTTGCTTATGAAAAAGTCTTCATTTGATAAAAATGAATGGAAGAAACTGGAGAGAAGTCTGGCAGAAATTGGACTTAGACTAACATATTATACTATAATCCACAATAAGTGAAAAACGAATATTTCACATAAATATTGAAGATCATGTCATTCAAAAAAATAAGAGAAGCAGATCGTATGCCTTTCATTGCTACAGATAGAAGGATGAATTCTTAACCAATTAGTAGAAGCAATTACAAAAGATTAAATTTTAATTATGTGAAATTAAAAAGCTTTTGCACAACTTAAGTGAACATATATAGGGTAAAAAGGGGAAATATCAACTGGGAAAAAATTTAGGTCAGATATCCCCAATGTGAATTTGTTATCCAAGCTATGTAGATAGCTCCTATCAACAAGAGTGGAATGGATCATCTTTGGAAGTCTGATCCAAAGGGAGCCCTTCTAGGTGAGGAAGATAGGGCACAAGTTATATGAGGTGGATGGTCATAGGGATGAGACTTTACAGTGACAAAAGGTAAGCACCAGGAGAAATGCTTTACAATGAAAGGACCCTCAGACATTGTGGACTAAGCCTATGTAATGGAGTAGTAATGATCATGTTGTACAGCATGGGAGCAGCAGAGACATGTAGCATGATTACAGTGGAACACTGCAGGAAGGGGTACTTCTAACTGTATGACCCTGGGCAAGTCACTTAACCTCTGTTTGCCTCAGTTTCCTCATCTGTAAAATGGCAAAAGCAACTCCTACCTCCCAAAGTTGGTGTAAGAATCAGATAAAATAATAACTGTAAAGCACTTAGCACAGTTCCTGGAACATAGTAAGAACTATATAAATGTTAGTTTATTATTTTTATTGTTATTACTCCTTGGATGTCAGCTAACCTTAGCACATGGAGTCAAAGCTCTTATCACCCCACCCTAGTTATTTCTCTGTATATGTGAGTATATCCCTTCTTTAAAAATAAGTATTTGGCCTGCAAATTCTGACTTTGTTCATTGACATGTATTAGTGAGGTTTATTATTACTTGAACTTAAAAAAAAAAACTTAAAATTCTGTAATGCCCTGACTCAGTCATGTGGTCCTCTTCCCATTCTATACAATCCCTCCTAGGTCAATTGTTAGCATATACAATACTGCTGCTTAGGTAGCACACAGTTCCTTCCCCAGAACGCTTTAGTTCACCACATTTATCAATTATACAAAAACCATTATTCAGGGTGAGTGTCACATACCTGGAGGGTTCTGCTGACAGGACTAACTGTATCCCTAGGACATGCCTAGCATGTCCCTCTACTGAGACAGATTAACTTTTAAAGCAATAAATGGCATGGTGACCTAGCAATTATAAACCCGCTAATTTGACAATGAATGAATCCCATGCATTCCCAACATTCTAGCAATCAATCCAGTAGCTTGTCCCCAAAAAGTGCCTTAAAACCTTTCAGAGCTAACATTTTAAAACAGAATTTAACTGGAACCTTTTAAAAAATGAAATCTAGTCTTAAGTATTTTCATAGTGTTAGAAAGAACATTGTGCTATTAAAATTCAGAAAATCATACATTATTAATCTGCACAAGAAAAGTAAAGCAGAAAGTAGAGTAATTATACAATGAATACAATTCATTAGGCAACCAAGGTAGGGTATTTGGTCTTCCAAAAAAAAGAAAAGCAATCCTCATCCCAAGCAGAGCTTTTTGCCTGAATTCTCCATATAATTATCTCAGTTCTCCATTTTGCCTATCCTGATACAACCTGAATATCAGTTCCTCTCTGTTCCTATTGCCACCACCCTGGTACAAATTCTTATTAGCATCTTCCTAATTCTTACAATAACCTAAGAAATGTTCCTGCCTTCAGTCTCTTTCCCCTTCCAACACAGCCTTGACAAAACTAGTATTCCTAAAACCTGTGTCATTCCTCTGCTCAAAAACTTTCAGTACCTCCCTCTTGCCTTCTGCATAGAGGAACTAGAATGGGAGAGCTGAGCCTTTATCTCAGGTATCAATATGGGTGCGGGGTATATTTTTCCCTTGAGCCTAACACTGAATGTCAAATCCTGACCAGTCTACTACCCTTTCAACTAGACCCCAGACTGCCACAGGGTCCTGTGACTGTTACAGCCCTTTTCAGAGCCTGTTGACTCACTTTTGTCCTCTGCCCTTGATATGCAGCCTAGTCTGGTATCCATGACACATAGGACATCCAGAAGGAGCGTGGTAAATAATTGACAAGGAGTGAAAAGAAGGGTGTCATGCTCTAGAATCAGGCTGTTCATGATATAGTTGGTAATATAATTGTGTTTTAGTACTTAACATAAAAAGGAGTAATCATATAGTGAATGAATAATGTCCTCAGAGTCAGGAAAATCCAGATTTAAGCCCTGACTCTGACACAAGCTACTCTCTGACAATGTAGCACCATCATGGCCATGCCTACTACAGGTGTCACCCAGGAGATCAGAATAGAATATATAGTGGGTTCAAGCAGACATTTTCCAGTGTCCTCTTCTTCCTTTCCTCACCTCTCCAAGAGTTTTGTCCCAACCTTGAATTTGAAGGGTCTTATGGAAACAAGACACAAGGGGAAAGGAGTAACTTCTTGAGTGGAGGGAATATCTTGGGTTGACTTAAGTTGTATCAGTAAAAGACCAATACTACTTTTTTTGTGAAGGAACAGACAGGTACATTCAGCAGAAGCCATTACTATCATCCTGCAGAACCATTGAAATAAAAATGCTCCAGTCCATCCTTTTTATTTTACAGATGAGGAAATTGGTGAGTGAACAGTAAGGCCAAGGTTACATAGCTCCATTAGCAGAAGAACTGGGATTTAGAACCCAAGTCTTTTGACTGCTGATTCAGTGGTTTTTTCAAAGTAATGGTAGTAGCTGATATTTATATATTGTTTTAAGGTTTACAAAGTGCTTTAACATATGATCTCACAGATTCTCACTACAACCCGATGAAGGGTTTTACAGATGAGGAAATTGAGGTTGTTAGGGATTAAGTGATTTGTCTAGGATCCTAGAGCTAGTAAATTGCCTCAGGCCAAATCTGAACATAGATCTTTTTGATTCCAAGTCCAGCCCTCTATCCTCCTCCCCAGGAGTGGGAAACCTGCAGCTGGGAGGCCACATATGGCCCTCTAGGTCCTCAAGTGTGGCCCTTTGCCTGAATCACACTCCCCACCCCTGCTCTATCCTCTATGTATTACTGCCTCATACAACCTCACCCTAGTTCACACTGGTCTCCACACTGAGTTTCTCTCTGCCTATGAAGGTGGATCAGAATCCTAAAGCTCTTAATTAGAATCTTACTATGGGTGTTGACAGGTGAGGTCACTGAGATAACAGCATGATAAAAATTTCACTATGCCCTTAGTAGTTGCCTTGAAAGCTGAAAAGATGGCTTCAGGTCCAACTGGATATTCTTTTTAGCCCTTTCTCATAGAACAAACATAAGCTACAAACTGGCCAAAGTAATAAGAGGAATGGGAAAAAAAAAGAAAGATGGCAGTGTCTTTGAGAACAAAGAATGGAAAGAAGCGGGGGAAAGAAGAATTAAGAAAAGAAAGCAAGGTAAGAGTAAAGCAATTAAGAGATATAGAAAGGAAAGTACTTGGGAACTCATATCACTAGGGCCTCTTCAATTCACATGTTCAATTTGTCAATTATTTAAAAACCTAAGGTATTCAGAGCTGTCCTTAAAACCAGAAAGATCTGACTTTAAGCCTCACTTCTGATACATACTGATTGTATGACCCTGAAAAAAATCATTTAATCTCTGAGTTAGGCAACTCTAAAAGTATATTGCAAGTAAGATGCAACTTGAATTTATAGAATGTGTCTTCCCACTCTGAAGCTCCCTATAACAACAACCAAAAAAAAATTGCATATCCAGCCCCTTTCCCTATGTGTTGGGCACTGTATTAGGCCTTGGGAATACAAAGACAGAAGAAAAACAGTCCCCACCCTTAAAGAGCTTATATTTCAATGGGGTGAAGAAGCTTAACACAGATAATGAATGAATGTATGTGTGAAAAAAACATTCATTAACTGTTTACTATGTGATATATATTATGTATATAGATATAGATATTACTATGCTTAGTGCTGATGATGCATATAGAAAAACAAGACAGTCCCTGCTTGAAAGGTGTTCATATTCTAGTTGGAGGAGGCATACATCAAAGAAAGTTCACATTTAGAGTAAATGGAAATGTCAAGATGCTCTCAGCGTCCTGTATTGGGATGGATGGCAGGGCCTTGGCATCCTAAAGTTGCATTATGGGTAAGATGAAAGTACTGAGAGAGTGGAGACCATAGCTGCATGGCTGAAGGAAAGGCCGGGAGAACTTTAGGAGGCAGCAGCAGTGCAGAGGTTCCATCTAAGACATGGTGATCCCTCTCACAAGAAAGAATAGAATTAATGAATTTGGTTCCATTAAAACCACGTAACAGTCAAGTAGCCCAGATGAGAGCTAGGTGGCTTGTGGAAGGAATAGAGGGTGAGGGGGAGAAGGCAAAAAAAGGAAGAGTACCTTTGGTGGCAGGTCTTTCATCTCCCAGCTGTCCTGGAAAGTTCTAGGAAGAAAGGAGAGGGAAAGAATAGGGAGTAGGAAATGTGTAAAAAGTCATTGTTTAAATTACTTGGGGGGGGGGGGTGTGGAGATAGAAACTCAGGAAATTAATAAAGGCATTTTTTTAAAGAATGGCATTTGAGCTGAACTTTGAAGGAATTTAGAAATTATAAAATGAGGAGGAACTGCATTCCCTTTTCAACCTTGTGGCCCCAATATGTAACCCTGTTGTAACTTTAAGCCATAGAAGAAAAGTTATGTGTTTTGGGGGGTTGTAGATATAAATGGAGTTGTAAAAATCAGAGAAACTCAGATGAGGAGGGTATCCGTTTTCCTTCTGGATTGAATGCCATAAGCAGCTAACTACTTATCCAATAAGTTAGATTCCTGCCAGAAAGAATTTCCATGCATTCTCTAGGTCCTGGTTCCTTTTTGAGGAAAAAAGGGGAGGGATTTTTCCAGAGCTGTGTGTCAGTCATTTCTCTTGGCACATTACTTAGCAAAATCAAGGGCAAGCATATTAATAATGCCTTACATAATACTTTTCTCATAAATAAGTCAAGGTGTCTCCATGATATTATGAAATGAAGTTTGACTAAACCAGAAAATCAGCTGAAGCACATAGATTAAAACTAGTCTCTTTATACTCTTCTGCTATGTCTCCATGGTGCTTAGAAATTTTGATTTAAAAAATCATACAATCAAAACTTCTTGCTTGGTCCTGGTGAGAGAAAATCACCAGCTGATCGAATTTTTCATTTTCCAAACAATTGTTTTGACTTAAGCCTTAGTCCTATGTTTTCTTTTCCCAGAAAACACAAGTAAATCCTATGAATTCTTTTCTATGCAAAGTGGTAAATGTCTCCATATGTAATTTCTTCTCCTTCCAAGACAAAGTAATTAGAAATTCATCAATAGTCATTACAAATTATCTCCTGCTAAAAAGCAGACAAAATTGTCTCTTCACATATAGTGCCAGACAAAACTCTTTGAAATTGAATATAAAAATTTAGGTCCCGGTATGAAACCAGCTAAGGTAAACTTGAGAGTTTTTCTACTGCTTAATTGAACCAGAGAAGAGATATTAACATTGCATGCCCACTAGAGAACGTCATTGAAGAACTCAATACCCAGAGAATGCAATGCTAGAATTCCAGATAATACAGAGGAATATGGTACAAGGCCCTGGCATTCTCTCTACTCACATAGTCAGTTTGACCTTAACAAAGAGTTGAAATCTGGGAAGCAAAACTAGAAGAATAAGTAAACAAAAAATTCCCATAATAAAGAACTATTATGGTGCCAGGGACAGCCCAGACACACTTAGAAGAAAAGAATAACTCCAAACATCTATAAGCAAAGGCTCAAAAAAAAAAAACCAAAACATAGTTGGCTACAAGAGCAACTAGAATCTCTGGAAGAAATCAGGCAAGAAGTTTGTTTTTAGTATAGTTAATATTATAAATGAAAGGAAAGAATTGGAAAAGAAATGAGAAATTTGGAGAAAAAACTTTTTAGAACTGGAGGAATCTAACAACAAAAAAAAAAAACCAAAAAGAAAATATAAATTCCTGAGTAGAATTTTAGAAAAATTAGATGTGATAGATTTCTTGTGACTATTTAATGGTATTAGAAAGGAGACAGTGGCTCAGTGGATAGAGCACTGCACCTAGAGTCAGGAACACCTGAGTTCAAATCACTCTACTATCTTTGCCAAGAAAACTCCATGGACAGTATGATCCTTTGGGTCACGAAGAGTTGGACATGACTGACCAGCAAGAAGGAGAAAGTAGTGCATATATCCTTAACCATTCATGGCACTTATACAAAAACTGATCATGTAGAAAATATAAAACCATTATGAACAGAGGCAGAAATATTAGACACATATTTTACTGATCATAATTCAATAAAAGTAATATTTATTTTAAAAAACCATTGAAGAAAGAATAAAAAACTAATTGGAGACTAACTTAATCCCAAAGAATTGGTAGAACAAAATAGAGAAAATATCAATAATTTCACTAAAATTAGTGATAAAAATGAAACAACGTAACAATGTCTAGGATGAAGCCATAAACAATTCTTTAAGGAAAAATTCATATCTCTAAACACTTATCAACAGATGGGAAAAAGAATAGATCAATGAATTTGATATGAAAATTTTAAAATGGAAAACTATTCAAAAAAAACTTAAGCACTACAATAGCAATTCTGAAAATTCAAAAAAAAATTAAAAGTGAAAACAAATCCATTGATTTGTTAAAGAAAACTAGGAACTGTTTTTTAAGTAATAAAATATATCAATCATTAGATAATTTGATTTATTTTAAAAGGCCAATGAAACTGCCTACATCAAGAATGAAAAAAAAATAAGTTCATAAAAAAGAGAATAAACAAATGATCAGAAATTCTTTTGCCCAACTGTATGCCAATAAATCCAGCAACTTAAATTGTGTGGATATTTGGGGGGAAATGTTTAAAATGCCCAGATTAACAAGATGAGAAATAGAGAGCTTAAATAAATCAGTTGCAAAAGAAGAAATTAAACAAACCACTAATGAACTCCCAAAGAAAAAACTCTGGGTTAAGACAGATTTACAAGCAAAATCTATCAAAGTCTATCAACCTTTCAAAGTTCAAAATTAATGACACCATTACATGAACTGTATGTTAAATATAGGAAAAGAAGAGATCCTGCCAAATTCATTCTGTGATACAAATATTATCTTGATTCCTAAATCAACATGAGTAAAGAGAAAGAAACATACAGACCAGGAGTTCTCAATTTTGTGTGTGTGTGTGTGTGTGTGTGTGTGTGTGTGTG
>JAQQSW010019341.1:0-11067 GCA_028646575.1 Pseudocheirus occidentalis | reverse complement strand
AGGAAGAAAGGAAACAGGGATTTATGAAATGACCGCTATGTGCCAGGCACAGTGCTAAGCACTTTACAAGTATTATCTCATTTGAGTCCCACAACAACCCTGGCAGGTAGGTGCTGTTATGATTCCCATTTTAATTTTAATTTTATTTATTTATTTTGCTTTTTTGGAGGGCAGTTAGGGTTAAGTGACTTGCCCAAGGTCACACGGCTAGTTACATGTCTGAGGCTGGATTTGAACTCAGGTCTTCCTGACTCCAGACCCAGTAATCTATCCAAGGCACCACTTAACTGCCTTCCCTCTTTACCCCTTCATCTCCCCTGCTATGAAGAGGCAAGGGGACCATGGGTACGGAATGCTACATACTTCAGGATATTTTAATATGCTAGTGTTATTGATTTTTTTCTTTGTGTGAGGAATTTCTATCTGGGAGGAGATGAGGGAAAAAGATACATTTGAAAAATAGTGATATTAAAACACAATATGTCAATAAATACTTAATTTTTTTTTAATTCATGAAATGGACTTAGTGGCAGGTGCCTCTAATCCCTGTTAGGGAGGCTGACTGAGGCGTATAGATTTCTTGAGCTCTGGAGTTCTGAGCCCCAGTGAGCTAAACCTGATCATCCATACTAAGTTTGGCATTAATGTGAGCAGAAGGAGCCACCAGGTTGCCTAACGAGATGCAAACCAGTCAGAAATGGTGCAGGTTAAAGCTTCTAGGGTGATCGGTATTGGGACTGATCTATGAGTAATCCATGTACTTCCAGCCTGGGTGAAATGGAGAGACCCAGTCTTAAAAAAAAAGTACCTGGAATATCTCACAAGGACATTTATTGTGAGGCTCAAATGAAATAACAAATATATTTGTGTATGGCAGGGGTGGGGGTAGGGGAGTGGGCTTGATCAGGCCAATTGATTGGGAAGGGCAGGTTACTGAAACATCAAGGTATTAATGTGTTAAAATGAAAAGAAGTGTTTTCACTTTGTTATCACCTCACTAAGTATGAAATTCTCTTTCTTAGCATTAAAGAACAGCTTGCCATTGGCTGATTGAAGATGGGGCCCATACTCCAGAAAAAGCTGGTTTGCCAGCTCTGGAGACAATCAGGGCAGGAAGCAGCTTCAAGGAGTATGATTCCTATCAGTTTAGAGGAGAACTATAAAAGAAGAATCCAGCTCCTGGGAGGGAATCCCTCTGTTCTTCACCCCTTGAGGGAGGAGAGGAGTTCTCTCTGCTCCGCCTACCTTCATCTGCTAAGGAGTTTGGCAGCAGAGCCATTTGCCCAACAGGAGACACCATATCCAGCAGAGATCTGGCCAAAAGACAAAGAATCCATGGATGCGGCTGTTGGAGTATGGCCTCCCAGGAGCTGAGAAGAGAGCCAGCTTTGGATTAATGAGAGATTTAGCAGCTGGGAGTCAAGCTGCAGAGAGGACCAGGCCTAGAGAATCCAGCTCAGCAGCCTGCCTGCCCTGTCAAGATGCTGTACCCAAGAGGTAATCTAAGTCCACTAGAAGAAGAGAAAGGATCCTAAGAGCCTACAGTGCAGAGGTGTAAGCTGCCTTCACCACGTGACCCTCTCAAGACCAGACTACTCTGTGTATGTACCCACTCTTTCCACTGATGCTGGCTATTCGTGGGAGGGTAGATCTCAATTGTGTCTGGGGAATGTTGTATAGTTATTACTTTTACTAGACCATCTTGATAATGAAGTTGCTTTGAGCCGATTGTGTCTGTTGATTATCAAAAGTATACACACTGGTAGAGGTTTAAGAGCTACAATTTTTAGAGCATGGACCTACAAAGGACGCTTCAGCCTGGGGGTAAGACTCTAGCATCCCACCCTGGGGACAAACCACAAATTCTAAGTGTAGGGGGCTACCACTGGAAGGGCCCCTACCTGTGTACAGCTTTTTGTAAATGTTAAAGTGCTATGTAAATGCTATTTATTATTATTATAGAATTAGATTTTGGAAGGGAACTTAGCAGTGAAGCAGTTCGGCCCTTACATAGAAGAAATCCCTATTATAACACAACTGACAGGTGGTCATCCATCCTCTGCTGGAAAATCTCCAAGGAAGGGAAACCCTCACTCCACCTGCTTCTTGAAAGTGTAGACACCTAGTCCAAACTGAACTCTTTGTCACCACCATTCAGTACTCCTGGTTCTTCCTTGTAGGGCTAAACAAAACAAGTCAGTTCCCTCTTCCACAAGGCTTAGTTACCTACCCTATTCCCCTGAGCCTTCTTTTCTCCAGGCTAAATGCACCCATTTTTTTTCAGCCAGTTGGAGCCAAGACCCCTTAGCAACAGAGAAGAGAACCAGTTATGATTGAATGCCATATGGCATGTATTCAGGACTCTTTATCATCTTGGTTACCCTCTACTGGACATTCTCCAGTTTATCAGTGCCCTTAAACTGAGGTCCCCAGAACTAAACACACATACTTCAAAGGAGATCTGATGAGGGAAGGATGCCCCAGGACAATCACCTCCCTAGTGCTGTAAACTTGTTTGGTCAAGTCTCACTCTCCGTGACCTCCTTTGAGGTTTTCTTGGTTTGCCTTTTCTTTCTCCAGCTCATTTTACAGATGATAAAACTGAGGCAAATAGGGTTAAGTAATTTGCCAGGGTCACACAGTAAGTGTCTGTGGCTGGATTCGAATTCAGGTCTTCTATCCACTGTGCCACCTATCCACCCTTAATTCTGTAAACTATAACCCTCTCAATGTAAACTAAGGTCATATTTGCTTTTTTGGCTGTTATATCATACTTCTAACTCATATTGTGTCAGTAGCCCACTAAAGCTCTCAGATCTTTTTCAGAACGGCTATCTAAACATGTACTTGTGAATACAGTACCCCGGATTGTACTTATGAAGCTAATGATCTTCTTGGTACCTGAGTTTTAAATTTATTCTTATTGGATTTCATGTTATTAAGATTCAGCCCAAAGCTCTGAAAACCTGTCGAGGTCTGACAACAAGGTTTTCAACCCTGACTTTATCTTCCACTGTGTTAGCTAACTTTCCCAACTTTGTATTATCTGCAAAATTGATGAGCATTAAATTTATACATTTATTCAAGTCATTGATCAAAGTTCCAAACAGCACAAAGCTAAGCATAGAGCCATGGGGCACTCCATTAGACAACTCCTTTTACTCTCTGGGTCTAGCCATCCAACCAATTCTGAATCCAGCTTACCTTATTTTTGTCTAGTCTACGTGGCCCCAACCCTTTTGGCTGTTCTCAGCCTTCCTCAATAGTTTCAGCTTATTTTGAATTTATAACACTACTTTCTCTATTTTTATTGCTCCTATATTAATCCTCTTTTATCTGGCCTTTTCTTCTTATTCTTTGTTGTTGCTCAATTGTTCAGTCAAGTCCGATCCTTTGTGATCCCATGGACCATACTGTCCATGGGGTTTTCTTGGCAAAGGTATTGGAGTGGTTTGCCATTTCCTTCTCCGGTGGATTAAGGCAAGCAGAAGTTAAGCGACTTGCCCAAGGTCACACAGCTAGTAAGTGTCTGAGACTGGATTTGACCTCAAGTCTTCCTGACTCCAGGCCTCATACTCTATCCACTGAGCCACTGATCTGCTTCATTCCTTATTCTACACACTTCTTTTTGAGATCTAAGATAATTGTTGCATTCCTCATGCATCCACACTGATCTCTTCTGACAAATCCTGTTTTTCCTCCTTTTCTTTTGTCTCTAGAATTTCATTCTTGAATACTTCCCATACTTCTTGGGTTGATTTCTCCTCAAACATTTTTTCCATCCGTGGGTTCCTCTATATCTTTTTTTTTCCTTTTTAGAGGGGAGAGAGCAGGGCAATTGGGGTTAAGTGACTTGCCCAAGGTCACACAGCAAATAAGTGTTAAGTGTCTGAGGTCATATTTGAACTTAGGTCCTCCTGACTCCAGGGCTGGTGCTCTATTCACTGTGCCACCTAGCCACCCCAGTTCCTACATATCTTGCCTTTGAACCCTTGGAAATGTTTTTCTAAAATATAGGGTGTATGCCAGACCATGGCTGGAGAGAGCAGAGTATTCACTTCCCTATACTCCCATTATTTCCACCCAAGTAACCAGTTCCTGAGTTCATGAAAATCAGATCAAGAAGAGAATTTTACCATGTAGGATTTTTTACCTGAAAATTATCATGAAGGCAACTCAGAAGGTTATTAGTTTCTTTGCTTTTGAGAGAAAGCTCTAGCATATTTTCAGATAACACAAGTCCCCCATTATTACTGTGTTATTCTTCTGTGTCATATTTGTGATCTCCCTCCCAAACTTTCTTGTTTCCTCTTTCTGGTGAGGTCATCTATGGTATATACCAGAAACAAAATTACTTCAGTGTCTCCCTCCATCGACCTTCACTTGTATACTCTGTTGTATTTTCACCTTTGGATCCTGGATTTCCTCACATGAGTACACCTTACTGCACAACGCTCCCCCTCTCCTTTTATCTACCCTTTTTCTTTTGAATTAGATACACTTCTCCAGAGTTATGGCTCCATCATATGTTCTGTCTCACCAAGTTTCAGTGATACCCATGAGTTCAATTTTGTCTCCTTCCATTAGGACCTCCAGGTTTTCTAGTTTGTTGACTAACTTTTGTGCATTTGGATATAGACATCTGTGACTATGGTTTTTTACTACCAGTTGTTTTCTCCAGTGAACAACTGCTACTCCTCTTCTTCTTTGTAGTTACTCTCAATGGTATCCAATTTTGAGTCTATAGAGAGGCAGTCTTCTCGCTCTCCTGTCCTTTTTAGTTTAAAGTTCCTTTGATTAGGTTTGTTAGACCCCAGGCAGATATATTCTTATCAACCCCTATTATAAGTGTGCCCCATTCTGGCCAGGAATATGTCATCCCTGTGTTTTAAGCCATAGTTCAAATCTTATTCTCAGGAAGCACCTTCTTAACCAGCTGTTCACTTCCCAAATTGTATTTTCTTCATCACTTGCCTTAAGAAAAACACAAACTTATGCTCCTTTGGTCTTCAGTTTCTCACCCCAGATTTAATTATGGTTGCTACTTTTTCTTAGGGTTCTTTAGCCATTTCATTTGTGCCCACATGAATCACTAGAAGTGGGTTGTCATCATCCATTGATAAGTCTTGGGAAGTACCCTGTAATGTCTTGGATACATACTCTTAGAAGACAAGACTTTTCTGTTATTGTTATTTGTTTGACAAAAAATTGCATCAGTACCCCTGAGCAGGGAATCACCAACTCCTACTGGTCTTCTCTTCTTTCTCTTGCCCCTCCTGGAAGATCTCTCACCTGGGAGATTCTATGACTCCACTGTATGATTCTTCGGAGAAAAAACACTTTCTTCTTCCTTAGAACATCTAACTCTCTCATCAAGAAGAGCCTCTGGGGGTGGAAAAATTGGGAAACTAATGTACTGTTGATGGAGTATCCAACCATTCTGGGGAGCAGTTTGT
Organism: Pseudocheirus occidentalis; assembly: GCA_028646575.1. Taxonomy (NCBI): domain Eukaryota; kingdom Metazoa; phylum Chordata; class Mammalia; order Diprotodontia; family Pseudocheiridae; genus Pseudocheirus; species Pseudocheirus occidentalis. Next base: position 5,611 of record JAQQSW010019341.1, on the reverse strand, counting down.
AACTATAATTATAGGGTTATAAAAGCTGTGTATATTCTTTGACCCAGTAATACCACTACTAAGTATGTATCCTAAAGAGATTTTTCTTAAAAGAGGAAAAGGACCTATATGTACAAAAATATTTATAGCAGCTCTTTTTGTGGTGGCAAAGAATTGTAAATTGAAGGGATGTCCATCAACTGGAAAATGGCTGAACAAACTGTGGCACATTATTATAATGGGATACTATTGTGCTATAAGAATTGGAAAGGTTTCAGAAAAACCTGGGAAGTCTTATATGAATTGATAGAAAGTGAGGTGAGCAGAACCAGAGCATTGTATATGGTAACAACACTACTGTGTCATGATCCACTGTGAATGACTTAGCTATTCCCAGCACTAAAATAATCCAAAACAGTTCTGATGGACTTATGATCAAAAATGTTATCCACCTCCAGAGAAAGAATTGATGGAGTATAAATGAAGATAAAAACACACTTTTAAATTTTCTTTATTTTTCTTTGTATTTTGTTATTCGGTTGTTTGGGATTTTTTTGTCTGTGTTTTCTTTTACATGTAACATGTTTAATGTGGGAATATGTTTTGCATGATTGCACATATTCTTCCTTCTCAGAATTTGGTGCTCAAAAATTTTTTTCAAAAAATGCTAAAAATTGTTTTTACATGTAATTAGAAAAAATATTTCAAAATTAATTTAAAAAAGAGAAAGAACCTCAAATCTATTTCCAAGCCTTAATTGTGCTCCTGTTCTTTCCCCCTCCTTTTCTCTTCTGTGTAACTTCTCTTCCAACTTTCTGACAAGGGTCAAATCTTTCGTCTTTCACCTAAGATCCCTTTCTGTTCCCCTCCATCAAAACTTCACTGTTGCTTCCATTAACAGCCTGGAGTGTGGCAAGGCATTCTTTAAGTTCCCTCTCCTTTCTTCTCTAGGAAGATCAGCCTGCACTTGGAACACAGATAACAATCACTCACCTGTGGCAAAATAAAAACAGTGTACACTTGGTGTAAATCACTGCACAGTTTTTCATACTCTCTGTAGTGACTGAGATGTTTAGCCTTGTTGTTGGTTTTTTTTTTTAAAACTAGATATGTATGTATGGATGTTCACACCTAAACTAGAACTTTGCAGCCCGGGAATAGGTCTAGAGATCAATCCCGGCTTTGACCACAATCATATCAAGCTCTAATTTCATCCTATAAACCTGAATGATCTTCCTAAAATACAACTTTCATCACTGTTTCTCTCCCTTGTTCAAACACCTTCAATGGCTTTCTTTAAATAAAATTCAAATCCTTCAATTCCAATTTGCCTTTTTAACTCCACTACATGAATAGTTTACTCCAGTTAGACTTGAGAACGTTCCATGTGTGTTCCCGTCTCTGCATCTGTGCATGTACCATTTCCCTCTCCTGGGAATGCTCTTAGACTTCTTCCTTGTCTATCCATCTCATCCTTTAACACAACTCAGGTCTCAATTCCATGAAGCCTCTTAACCTTTTTAGATCACAGTGTGTGTTCTTTCCTTCTCAGGCCTCAGTTTCTTCATCTGTAAAATGAGGGAGGATTGGACCAGAGGATCTCCAAACTCTTTTGGCTCCAGCATTCTATGATCCTCTGTATTCTCATAGCATGAGTTATCTATATCCACCATTCAGTTCTTAGCTACTTGTACTTTAAGAATCTGTACTCATTCTACCCACACAGACCTACCTCTTCACACTTCAGTAAATTTTTTTTTTTAGTTGCCATGGCTTATAGGATGTGCCTCTCTCTCCGGTGATCAGTCTTTTCACCTTAGCCTGACTCTTGGTGGTGTACACACGTGCAAGTGATCCCATGCACACACAGAGGGATGCCAAGTCAATATGTGGAACCTTTTCAGCTTGGTGCTCTATTGATACACCCTTTAAGAGCCCAGGCTTAGCTCAATCCTGTGATAGGTTTCTGGGGTGGAACTTTAGTTTTGTGTTTTTGTATGGTTATGTTTTGCCTCTCCAATTAGATTATAAGCTCCACGAGGACTGGGAACATTTCTTGGTGTGTTGCACAATGTGTAACAAATAACAAACCCTTGATGAATATTTGTAGGTTGATTAATAAAGCTGCAAGGTCCTCTCAGACTTAAGGACTCCCTAAGCAGGGGTACAAGTTTTGTTCATTTAATGTGATTATTCATTTACCATTGGCAGATGACTTGGCAAGTCTCGTTGTTTCTCTGGGCCTTCTTCTCTGTAAAGTGGAAAAGGTAGATTCATTGATCCCCAAGATCATTTTCATTCAAAAATCCTCTGACCCTATGTGGATAGAGGTGGCACAGTGATTTGCTTTTCCTTTAGGGGTCCAACAGATATCTCTTTCCACTTTCACAAATTAGCATTGCAAGCATTCAAATAAAGATTTCAAATTACCTTTAGCACAACGAGCATCCCACTTTTATTGTAAAGAATGCTTTGACTTTCCTGAGGATATTTCATCTAAACACTGATTTTGTTGTTCTTGGTGATGCCAGGGTATTGGGTTTTTGTGTTTTGTTTTGGTTTTGTACATGAGAGAACACAAGATAAATGTCAGCTAATTCTATCCACAGTGCCTTGCAAATCTGGGAACTCATTTGAATTTCAGATTTCATGTATGATTTAATTTAACTAACATTTTATAAGTGCCTGCTCTATGCAGGGTACTGTGTGCTAGTGCTGGACTAAAAGACAAAAATTAAACAGGCCCTGCCCTCAAGAGGCTTGAATTCTACTGAGGAGAAGCAACATGTATAGAGATAAGTAAATACACATATATACAGGGATATTGGGAAGTTAAAATGAGATAATGTGTTTAAAGCACTTCTGAAATCTTATATAAATGGCAATCATCTTAATCATTAGTCTACAGTTACCAGGCCTCCAGTCTGGTGATTACTTAATTCTTTGAACCTTCTACTACACTCTTACTAAGCTCAGTCAATACAGCAAATGGTTCCCCCCCACAGCCTGACTTAATAATATTTTATTTTTTCCAATTACTTATGAAGATATTAAGCATTCACTTTTATAAGATTTTAAGCTCCAAATTTTCTCCCCCTTCTTACCCTCTCCCTCCCCCTCGCCCTCCACAATATGGCAAGCAATCTGATATAGGCTACAAATATACTATTATATTAAACATATTTCATTAGTCATGTTATGAAAGAAGAATTAGAACAAAAGGGAAAAACCATGAGAAAGAAAAAACAAAACAAAAAGGAGAAAATAGTATTCTTCAATCTGCATTCAGACTCCATATTTCTTTCTCTGGATGTGGATGGCATTTTCCATCATGAGTCTTTTGGAACTGTCTTAGGTCATTGTATTGCCGAGAAGAGCTAGGTCTATCAAAGGTGGTCATCATACAATGTTGCTGTTACTGTGTTCAATGCTCTTCTGGTTCTGCTCACTTCACTCAGTATTAGTTCATGGAACTCTTTCCAGGTTTTTCTGAAATCCACCTGCTTATCATTTCTTATAGCAGAATAGTATTCCATTACATTCATATACCACATCTTGTTCAGCCATTCCCCCATTGGTGGGCATCCCCTCAATTTCCAGTCCTTGCCACCACAAAAAGAGCTGTTATAAATATTTTTGTACGTTTTCCATTTTTTATAACCTCTTTGGGATACAGATCAATAAAGTAAATGTTAAAGAACCAGGCTCTCCAGGGGAAAAAGTGTTTAATCTGTATTATTAACCCTTAATTAAGTCTAAACAATCAACACAATAGTAAATCAAGATCTGAATTGATCTGTAAATTGCTCATCTCTGAGATAGAAATGCTTACACTGAAAATCATCTCTTGAAAGGAGCTTAGAACTTGTTCCAACACACCCTAATTCCAACAAGGTACTTTCTAGAGAGTGTTAGGGACCACGTGGGGGAGCAGGATTGATTAGTTATATGTGTGTCCAAGGAGAAACCAATTTTGGCTTTGAAGAAAGTCAGAGCTTTTATAAGGGTAAGGAAGGAGTGTATTCCAGATAGAGACAGCCACTTATTGCAAAGGTGGGAGAGGTGGGAGACAGCCTGTCACATAGGAAAAACAACTAATAGGCCATTTAGATTTAGAAAGGAATGAAGGGAAGTAAATTAACATGACTGGAAAAGTAGTTAGGAGGGAGAGAACACAATAATATGACATTCAAATTCACCGATTCAGAATCACTTGTAGGATTTAGAGTTGCAAAGCACCTTAGAGATGATAAATTTATTCTTCAGAGAAGCAGCTGAGGTCCAGAGAGGAAAAGGAAGTTCTCTAGGGTTAAAACTCACAACTTCATATCCTAAATCTAGAGTACTTTTATGCCATTTGTTCATTTGGATCCAAACTGTGTCTGTATATTATTATGCAAATGTGAGGCTAAGACCACAAGAGTAATTGCTCTATTCGTTTTTAGAGAGGAAAGCAAAGAAAGCCACGTGTGATTTCATAGAGAATTTGGGGGAACAACGAAGGCAGCAGGCGGGTAGGGAGCCCAGGTTGGGTGTGTTCATTCAGGCTTGCAGCTGACTCCCTCTTTTGTTGATTTCTGGTATTGCCTCATAGAGAGTAACCTTAGAAGGGCTCAGGGTTTGCATGCACTTACTGTGACAGACACACCTGACTTTTTGAGACTCTATATTTGGTGCTGCTCCCTCTTCACCTTCCCTTTGCCCTTTGCAATGGGAACTGTTATGTCAGAACAGACATTAATAATCAAGCCAGTCCTGCCGTTCAGTGAGTGCTCGGTGAAGGTTTTCCGAAGACAAACACACTTGCTTCTTTCCCATCTGTAGCTAAGGGGAGTCAAACACTCGGAGTGATCTCCTGTAAGGAGCAGCTTTGTTCATAGGAAAGCAGAGACAGACCCTCGGGGAGGAGATGGGAGAATTCTGGCCACTGATACCAGACAGAAGTTCAAGGATAGACAGGAATTTTTTTTTCATCTTTTGGTTTTAACTTTATTTTTTTTTATTTTAAATATTTTAAAATTTGTTTTCTTGTTTACATTATTCATTTTCATTACATTTTTGAATTACAAATTTTCTCCCTGTCTTGCCCCTGCCCCAACCCTAAAACAGCAATCCTACTGTAAAGCCCCTCCCCTGCTCTGCTCTCTTATTATCTGGTAGGGCAGGGAGGGTCTCTCTATCCCAGCACCTGTATATGTTAATTCCTAGTTGCAGGTATTGCAGAACTTTAAGTTCTAGATTCTTTCACTTCCTCCCTTGTCACCCATCCCCACTGGAAGGACAATCAATTCAATACAGGCTGTGGATGTGTGATTATACAGGACATCTTCATAGTGGACATATTGTGACAGTGATCATATGTCCCTCCTTCCTATCCTTCCCCCCCTTGTTCTGTTCTCTACCCTGTCCCTGTCCCTTTACTGAAGTGTGTGCTTCCAGCATCCCTCCCCCAGACCCTTCCCTCCCCTCTGTCATCCCCCCTCTCATCCCCATGCACCCTACTCTCCTGTGTGGCATGATGCCCAGTTTAGAATTTATGCTATTTCTTCCCTAAGCCAAATTCAATGAGAGTAATTGAAAGTAAAGTTGTAACAGTTATTCCTTGCCTCTTCAATATGGGAAGATTGAGCCC
>JAQQSW010019340.1:0-11067 GCA_028646575.1 Pseudocheirus occidentalis | reverse complement strand
GTAGCAACAGATGTGCTTTCTGTCTTGTGGAGGGTTTTGGAGCTTGAAAATCTGTTTAGCGTCCCATTTTATGAGTTTTTTAGCGTATTTGTGTGGGAGCTGTGGTGCTTTGCTGTTTCTACGCAGCCATCTTGGCTCCGCCCCCAACTCATTCTTCTTTTGAAGATTTCTAAATTTTACAAATATTTTTCCTTAGGCCAGGTTAATATATCTTTGTGACAGCTACTTACTATGCCCAATGTTGTTTTCTATGATCAAACAAACTAAATAATTAGAGATTTATGGCTGAAAGAGAATTTAGAGGTCATCTTGAACAAAACCATCAATTTAGAGAGAAGAAACTTGACCCAGAGTGGTGATTTGAGTTGTTTCACAAGATTAAAACAGTGGAAATTTGAACTGAAGTCTTTTGAGTCCAAATCCAATGACATTTCCAGTGTCCTGACCACTTCCTAATTTATAACCCATCTGAAAGAAGCTTACATTTTAATATTTCTTATGGTACTTTTGATGCTGCCTTCCCAACAGTATATGAAAAGAGTTCATTACCTTAACTGACATAAATTGACAGTGAAATTTCATGACCCATAATATACCTGGAACATGCAAATGGGGAGGTTCTTTTTTTTTTTGCTCCTAGCATCTCTCATCTAAATCATCAAGAAAATAATCACTAATTCCTTCTTCTACCTCTGCCCCCTCCTTCTCACCCTGTCTTTCTTCTTCCTCCTCCTTGTCCTCCTCATCTGCATGTCTTCTTCCTCCTCTTACTACATCCCTCCTTTTCCTTCTTCTTTCTGTTGTCCTTTCCCTTGTACTCCATTTGTATTTCATGGTTATTTGGGATATTATTTACCTTGTTCTTCTCACTTCCGCCTTCATTATGCAGTAAAAAAAAACCCTGATGTTTTACTGAATTCTTTATAATAATTTTCTTAAAGAGATGTGATACTACATGAGCTTTAGACTCCAAAATTTGGTTAGCCATCCCACAGTTGATGGGCATCATATTGATTCCCAGATTTTTTGCTACAACATACATGTTACAAAGGATACTTAGTATATATGACAAGTTTATCTCTTTCTCTCTTTGGAAATAAAGCTAGCTTTGGAGACTCTGAACCTTTTTAAAGCATAATTTCCAATTCATTTCCAGAATGGTTATACCAACTCATGAGTCCAACAGAATATTTTGGTATAGGTCTTCTAACTGTGGGATCTTACAGTATTTTTAGAGTTCAAAGGGAAATTAAATGACATGTAGTCCAACAACTTGATGTTATATATAAAAAAGCATACATTCATTATATGAAATAACTTGTCCAACTTCACACAGGTAAGATTTGGCACAGTAGGCACTCAAATAAGTTCTTTCCATTCCAGATCCTATCAAGGGCTCCATCGTTTAAATATTATTGACTTTCTTGCTCTGGTTGAGGCAATATCTTATTGTGACTATAGATCTGACAGCATTCTGATGCTTGCTTCATATTTTCCTGGCTCTAATTTTGATCTTGACCATGGCCCTGATTTTAAAGTCTTCTGATGCCACTTGGACATAAGCCTAGAAACTTGGTTGAATATATAGGTCTTTTTTTATGTTCTCTCAGTTTTAGTCCCTGACAAAGGAGCAATATGTCACATCTCAATATTCTAGCAACAATTTATGGTTTGTGATTTCTGTTCTTTCTATAATCTATACTCCTCCCAAGCACCACCACATGCACATCAATTTATAATTTGAAATTGTGGTTCTATTTGAAAAAATTTATAGGATTCAATGACAGCAGAATGACCAACTTATGCCAGTGCTATCAAGGCCCCATGACTGTGGAACAGCTCCCAGCTCTGGCCTTTGATTCATATAAAACTTATTATTCAAAGCAAGTACCATTTTATAGAATATATTCAATGCAAAAATATTTATTAAACATTTTATGTAAGAAACTATGCTATATCCTAGGGATAAAAAAAGCAAATAGTTTACCCCTTTCTTTCAAGGACCTTATATTCTTCTGAGCCAATATTATTCATATTCAAATGGATCAATGTGAGTATTTTCTCTCATGATTTATTCAAACCCATCTATGCCTATCTACCCTGTGGGAATCTTACCCATATCTCCTATACATTTTCCACAAAGCACTACCTTATCATGCTGAAGAACTACCTTGGCTTCTCATGACATCACACAAATTCCAGTGGATCCATGAATTGACACATGTCCAAACCATCCCCCACCTCAATTTCTTGTTCATAATGCATTGCAGGTTATTATTTATCATATGTGTCTCCATTGATGCTCCTGTGATTTTCAATTTTAAATTATTCATAGCTATTGTATGTCTCTCCATTGACATTTCTGTGATTCTCAATTAGAATTTTTCAGAGACTATAGAATCCCAGGACATGAAACCAAGCTACATTACTGGCAAGATATTTTAAAATTTGAGGAGGGGTGGCATCCGAACCAGACAGTGATTGGCTGCCCCCTCCTCACCCCTCCCCTCATCTCCCTCTCTGACTCCTCACTCTTCCCCCTTTCTCTCCTTCATTGTCTTCTTCCTTCTCCCCCTCCCTCTTTATACAAATCTCCCTCCCTCCCCTTCCCTTTCCTTCTCCCCATCCCCATATTTCCCTTCATTCTTTCTCCTTCCTCCCTTCCCCATCCTAGATGATGCTGTGGTGGGGAAAGCTGGGGAGATCACAGAGCCCACTGAGGTAGACATCACAGGACTCTGCCAGGACATGTTCTGCAAAGTAACCATGTGACTGACATGCAAGCTAACCAGTGAAGATTATAAACTTCTGGAAAATATGAACAAAGTCACCAGCTTGAAGTGTCTAAAATGAAAGATATTGCAGTAAACCTAAACAGAAACATAAAGGGCTTAAATCAGAAATAGGCAGCCCTTCAACCTTATCTGGATCAGATAACATTCACTGAGGAGCAAGCCACAGCTCTCCAGCAGGCACCTACAAGCTGGATGTATATTCAAAGAAACTAGAAACAAAGTACAAGAAGAAAGAAAGGTGATGAAAGAATTCTTTAGCACAAAGACTTTAACTATGGGAATGTTTCATAAGCACTGAAATATGTGTGATGGAGCTTATTATTTTGCTTCAGTTCCTAAAAGGAAGGGGTGCTGCTGATCCAAGGAGAATCCCACTCCCTACCTCTGGTTGTATACATAACTCTGGCCACCCCTGATACTTTCTTAAACCTGTACCCCTTGAACCCGATCTTATCATGTGCTTTCCTTGTGTGCCATGGACCAAGGCTCAAAAATCAGGATCAACCCTGTCTAGAGCAGACACAGACGCAGGGCTCTCCTCTCTCTCTCTCTCTCCTCCCTTCTTCCCTCCTCCCCAGACCTCTTCTCAATCCCCTTCATAACCTGTTCTTCTACTTAAATAATAAATGCCAATGTACGACCCTCAAAATACTCTAAAATGCTTAAAAGTTATTATAAACTTATAAAAACAAAACATGCACACAGAAACATGCACAAATGAGGTTAAAACAAATAATTTTATGGTGAAGATAAAAAATTTTAAAATGAGAGTACAGTTAGATCAGAGGAAGTTTCACAGGAGAGGTGTCACTAGAACTAACCTTTGAAAGAAGACAAACCTATCAATAGTCTCATAAAAATGCCCTAAATAACTACTGATTAGAGAGATTCAAACTGAAACAACTCTGAGACACCATGTCACACTTACCATATTGACTAATATTAGAGAAAAGGGAAATGGTATCTGCTGGCAGGGATTGGGGAAAGCTAGGACACTAATATGCTGGTGTTGAAGTTGCAAACTAGTCCAATTAGAGAGCAACTTGGAGCTATTCTGGAGAGCAATTTGGAACTATGCACAAAAGGCTACAAAACTGTGCATACCCCTTGATTCACTAATATCATTACTAAATCTGTGTCCCAAAGGGTTGAAAGAAAAAGGAACTATTTCATTCCAACATATTCATAGCAGCTCTTTTTGGGGTGGCAAAGAATTGGAAACTGAGGGAATACTCATTAATTGGGGAATGGCTAAACAAGCTGATGTATGATTGTGAAGGAATGCTGTTACGTCACAAGAAATGAAAACCAGGATGGTTTCAGAAAAACCTGGGAAGACTTACATGAATTGATGCAAAGTAAAGTGACCATAACTAGAACATTAGACATAACAACAACAAGACTGTAAGAATGATTAACTGTGAAAGAGATCTGCTCTGATGAAGACAGTGATCCAAGAAAATTTCAAAGGATCCATTGTGAAAAATTCTATCCATCTCCAGAGAAAAAAAACTGATGAACTGTGAATGCATGTTAAAGCCTACTTTTTAGACTTTATGTTCTATAATTTTATTTTGTTTGTGCTTTCTTTTACAACATGTCTAATATGGAAGTATAATTTGCATGGTAACACATGTATAATTGAAATCAAAGAGCATGTTTTCTCAAAGAGGGGGGAGGATCAGAACAGAGGGAAAGAATTTGGAATTTAAATGTTTTTTTAATGATTGTTAAATAATGGTTTTACATGTAATTGGGAAATATTTAATGAAATAATTTTTTTTAAAAGAAGACAACTTTTCACAAGGGATAGTAGAAGGGTACAGCTAGTATAAATACATGCATATGGCAGATGGAATGTGTCATTCAGTGAAGTCTAGTTTGCCTGGAATGGTGATTAGACAAAAGGGTACATGACAAAATAAAGTTAGAAATGTTGGTGTGGTCCATTTTGCACAAGTTCTTCAGTACCATAATAAAGAATTTTGATTTTCTTTGAACCCCAAAGGTAATAGGGAGTTATGGAAAGCTTTTGAGTAGGGAGATGTAATGGTCAGACCTGATCTTTCAGACTATTTTGTTATCTGTGATAGGAAATAGGAATTCACAATTCTTCTGAATTGTGGCTGAGTCAACCGACCATGGCAACTCAAGAATAATGAAGGCCTCTTCAAGGGAGACACTGAAGCTTCTATAAATCTGCCCCTTTTCAGTTTACTCATTTTTCAGACAGAGAGTTTTCCACCTTATCTTTTAGAAATTGCTGCCAAGTAGATATATTGATTCAGCAGGCCATTTAACCAGTTGGATGTCTATTATATTTTACCACACTGGTAAATGTGGTTTATTTAATCCCATTCCTTGTTTAAAAGGTTTCAGTGTTGATACAATCTGTGGAGACAGATGTACAATAAATTGTGCCCTTTTAATGGAATTACTGTCTAGGATAAAATGCTAGAGAAGCTTCCCACCCTTCGGTGTCAATGTCTGAAGGAATTATCTGCCACCATATACTTGGGGAAAAGTAGAGTGGAGGAGTTTAATTCATTAACCTCCGTAAATATTGTTTCTCCCTCAAAAGAGATTTTCTCCATGTCAGAGGCTGGTGATTGCAGGAAATGGGATGAGGAAAATATAAGAAATATCTAGTGGCCTGCATATGTTGACATCTAAATGGACTGAACTAGGCCTACTTTGTATAGACAAGCAGTGAGGCATATTGCCTAGGATATTGGGTACTGGAGTAGGTGGACCTTGATTCAAACTCTGCAAAACACATTAGCAAGTGGCTGGGGGTGGGGATGATGGCCACGGATGAATCATTTATTCTCTTTGAGACTTTGTTTTCTCAAATGAAAAAAGGAGAATAGTAATACCTGTAGTGTCTACTTTATAAGATTTGGTAAGAAGAAAATAAGATATTTGGTACAATGCTCTTGTTCTTGTTGTTTTCAGTATGCCTAGATCACCTAACATGGAGCGAGTCCCATAGGAGATACCAAATACCTGCTTGCAAGAGAAAACATTCCATATTTCTCTACTGCATGAGCAGAATGTGTCTCCTTCTACTGGACATGTAGCCAAAACAGGCTGTGTATGTACAAACCATGACCAGGACACTCATTCTTTACTGCTGTGTCCAGAGAGTACTCCTAGGTGGCACAGCAGATGAAGTGCAGGTTGTAAAGTCAAAAAGGCTCACCTTTATGAGTTCAAATCTGGTCTCAGGCATTTGCTAGCTGTGTTAGCCTGGGTAAGTCACTTAAACCTGCTTGCTTCAGTTTTCTCATCTATAAAATGAGCTTTAAAAGGAAATGGCAAACCACTTCTGTTTCTTTGCCAAGAAAACCTGAGTGAGGTCAAAGAGTCAGATACTACTGAAAAATGGTTGAACAGCAATATAGGTATCATGGTAAGATACTACTCCCATCCAAGAGATGGGGGAATGAGAATGCCTTTTCCCAGAAGCAAGTGCTTCATGTCTCTCAAGTGGTTGCCTTTGTGTAAGTTGATGGGAGCAAGCTACAAAACTTTTTAATGCATGCAAAGTATCTAGCAAACTGCAAAATGCTATGTAAGTATCAGTTGTTCTTATTGACCTAAGGAGCAGACTACAAAGTCTAAATTATGTAGATAATAGACTCAATTTCCCTTTTCATTGCACATTTCAAAATGTCTGTCAGTCAAAAAGCATTAAATAATCACCTACTATGTGCGAGGCGTGATGTTCCAAATGGATATAGGGAAAAATAGTCCCTGACTTCAAGAAGATTAATTTCTACTAAAGAAGACATTATGCAAATAGATGAGCATATTCAAAATAGATAAATATAAAAAATTGGGGGAAATGAAGGCAGCAAATATCTCTAGTTCCTCCAGAACTGTATTATTAGTTAATTGCTTCCCTCATCTTTCTGCCATTCCTTTTCTTATCTCATTTTCTTTTTTCACTTTATCATGTATGTGTTAGGTTTGTAATATATTGTTTTTAATTTTCTTATTCATTACTAGAGGAATTACAGTTTCAGGAAAAGAATACCAGAATTATAGCCACAGGATCTGAATCCAAACCCAGCTCTTCTAATTATTGCCTATGACCCTGGACAATTAATTTCAGCTGTCAGCTTAGGTTCCTCGTAAGTAAAATTGGAGTGGGATGAATGGAACAAGGCTGAAATCTATTCCACTTCTGATACATCATCCAATGAGGTTACATGGTATGTTAGAAATGTCATATTTTAGATAGTATGAGAATAGTAAACAGGAGACCTGAGGGGTAGCTTGATAGCTCAGCAGAGAGGGCTCTGGGCCTGAAGTCAGGAATACCTAACCTTAAATCTAGTTTCAGGCACTACCAGCTGTGTGAGCTTTAGAAAGTCATTTTGCCTCTGTTTCCCTTAGCTTTCTCAGCTGTAAAATGGGGTAGTATTAGTAGCTATTTATTGTAAAGCTTAAATGAGAAAATCCTTATAAACCATTTAGCAGTGTCTGACACATAGCTGGTTCTGTCTAGGGGGCATGTAGGTGGCATTGTGAATTCAGTGATGGCCCTGGAATCCAGAAATCTCCTATTTCTGAATTCAAATCCAGACTGAGACATCTGCTAGCTATGGGACCCTGGGCAAATCACTCAACCCTATTTTCCTCAGTTTCCTGATGTGTAAATTGCACTAGAGAAGAAAATGGAGAACCATTCTAATATCTCTGCCAAGAAAATCCCAAATGGGATCACAAAGAGTCAGACACAAGGGAAATGACTGACCAATAACAAAGGCTCTGTTTAAATGCTATTATTATTATTATTAATTATCGTTATTGTCATTTTTTATTCTCATAATTAATTTTTTAATTCATCGTAAGAGCCCTGTGATTGTAAATAATGCACTTGTTCACTCAGTCTTAGTTTGTTCATTGGCAAAATGCCCATAAGAAAAGTCCATTAATATGGAAGAATCATAAGAGACCTGTAAAGTGTTGAGCTAGTCTAATTTCATTTTCTAAAAGAGAAACTAATCTTTGGAGCATAGAGGTGACTTTTCCAAGACTGCAAACATGGTTTGAGTATTATCCTAATTGACTCTAATTTAGAACTGAAAGGTACCTTAGAAGACATTTAGACCAACCTATCTCACTTAATTGATGAGAGGTATAGGAAATCAGCCAATGTTTCATGGCTAATAAGTAGAAAAATCAGGATCTAAAGCCAGGTTTTCCTGGATCCAAATACAACATTCTTTTTAGAATACCATATTGTCTACCAAATAGTTCAAAAGATTTCAATCTATTAGCAAAAATATATTATGAACTAAAAGTAAATAAACATATATATATATGACCTTACTACAGTACTCTAGGTACTGAGTATACAAAGAGATAATACATATCCACAAGAAACACATATTCTAGCAGGGGTGACAACCTTTTCATAAACATCTATCAAGTATATGTAGAAAGAAATCCTCTGATTAGAGGGGTATTAATGTCAATTTCCAGTCACTCCAAGGGGATTTCTGGAAAGGTCTCTTAAAGTGAGCTATTCTCAGAATTTTAGATTAATTGGTCAAGGAAGAGCAGCTAGATGGCATAGTAGAAAGAGCACTGAGCATGGAAAGAGGAAGACTCATATTCGTATAGTCAAATCTGTCCTCAGACACTCGCTGTGTGACATTGGGCAACTCAACCTCAGTTTCCTTATTTGTAAAATCAGCTGGAGGAGAAGGAAATGGCAAACCATTCCAGTATCTCTACCAAGTAAACCCCAAGTAAACCAAATAGGGTCATGGCGAGTTGAACACAACTGAAAAACAACAAATGATTTGAAGAGTTTGTACTTCTATCCTAATGGTTCCTTGTAGTGTTAGGTTCTGATTCTAGGATTCTGATGTTTTTTTTATTCCTGAAGTTGTAGTTGTTATAATTAAAGACTAGATCATTGATCTCTTTCATTATAGAGAACTTCCAGGTGAAGAAACTCCTTTAACCAATGCATCTCAGAATCCTCTACGCAACATGAGTTGCCTAGAGCAGCAAAAAGTTAAATGATCTTCATATGGTCACACATACTGTGTGCATTGGAGATAGAAACTGAACCCAAATCATCCTGTCTCCAAAGATGAATATCTGTTAAACCATACTGCCTCTCTTTTGTCAATCTCACTGGTAGCAATAGAATCAATCCATACCTATATTTGCATGGGTAACTCTGTCCTAGATCAATTCTCTTCAATGATAAAAACTGGTCCCACATCTGTAAGTCTTGGAGAGTCTTCTGGGGCACCAAAGAATTATCTAACTATTCCAGTGTCACATAGTTACCATATATGAAAAGCTAGGCTTAAACACAAGACTTCCTGATTTCTGGGCATGCCCCAGAGGAACTTACCTATTGGAGTTAACTGCAGCTGTATTACTCTAATATTATTGAATTAGGAACTATCTTGAACTCATCTTGCTCTTCTAAATAGTTTGGTCACTGTTTCCATCATTTCACTTGTGTCCACCTCTTCATGACTCCATTTGGAGGTTCTTTGGCAAAGATACTAGAGTGATAACCATTTCCTTCTCCAGCTCATATTATGTATGAGGAAACTGAGGCAAAGAGTGTTAAGTCACTTACCCAGGGTCACATAGCTATCGTCTGAGGCCACATTTGATCCCAGATCTTTCTGTCCACAAACCCAGGACCCTATAGACTCTGTGCAACCTATGTGCCCCTTTTCGCAAATCACAGCTCTTTTAAAATTCAATGTGGTATGATTACCTTCACTCAGAGCTTATCCCAAAAGCTGGGAGTACTACCTCCCATAAATTCATTACCATGATCACCACTACAGCCATCATTGTTCTTGTTGTCAAAGCATCTGGCATGATAGTGGACAGACAACACTCCAATTTTATTATTATAAAATGAAACAAATCTACATGCAAATCCAATCAAGTATCCTATAGGCACTGACATTTACAACAATCTGGCCTGACTAACTACATAAAATCTTCTTGAACATTCCAAAATTTCACTGCAGGGAAAAGAAAAGGATAAAAAGGAAGCCTGTCTGAAGAAGAAGAAGAAGAAGAAGAAGAAGAAGAAGAAGAAGAAGAAGAAGAAGAAGAAGAGAAACACAAGGAAAAAAGGAAAAGGGAAACAAAATAAAAACAAAGACAAAAATGATGCAGACAAATTTAACCATGTGTCCCACTGTACTCTGAGCCATTTTTCAGTCTGCGTGGAAGAAAAAGACTATAGTCTGTCTATTCTCAATGTGCTGTCAAAGGAATTGTCTTCTTTGAATGCTTGCTTTCTGAAATGACTATATGCTTATCTGCGTATATCTTCCAAGGAGATGCTAAGGTCTGCTTCACTTTGGTCTGCATGGTTGCTACATCTTAATAAATATTTGATGAATAGAATTGTTGAATTATCTAATTTCAAGGCCCAGTAGTTCATCTGGTCACTTTCCATCAGAAGCAACAAGCCAGTAGTCAATGACCATTCTTGCAATTAGAAATTTGTTTTCAAAGCAGAGGGATTTGGGAGGGTTGTAAATGATACGAATACTGGAGATTAACCCACAATACAGAAGTCTCATAATTCCTAGAGACAATTTGTTACTCATCATGGAATCTTGAGCCCTCTATCAATCCTTCAAAGGCACAAATATAAATGTTGTTCATATTTGCAAATGACTTGGCCAGATGATTCCACATTAGACGACTTTTAAAATTGAACCATGCATATGTCCAAAAGGCCTTTGAGATTTCCTTCTGATCCTATAATCTATTCTTCTGATCTTCTCATCAGTCCTATGATTAAATGAGAAAATAATTGTAAGTAATAATAATGATGATGACAATGATGATAGTGATAATAATAAATTTAACAAAATATTTCCAAAGTGATTCACACAGACTCTGGTACATAGGCGTTATATAAATGGATGCTGATTATGATGGGGATAATGGGAATGGGGATGATGAATTTTATGGATAACACAGCTAAAAGGGAATAAAATCCTGAGTTTGAATTTGGAAGAAGTAGTATCAAAGCCTGTTTCTGGCATATATGTGCTCTCTATCTTTGAGCTAGTTTTTTTTCCTTCCTTCCTTCTTTCCTTCCTTCCTTCTTTCCTTCCTTCCTTCTTTGCTTCCTTCCTTCCTTCCTTCCTTCTTTCCTTCCTTCCTTCTTTCCTTCCTTCCTTCCTTCCTTCCTTCCTTCGTCCCTTCCTTCCTTCCTCCCTCCCTTCCTTCCTTCCTTCCTTCCTTCCTCCCTTCCTTC